>VSMD01017421.1:0-14999 GCA_008750895.1 Mirza zaza
ATCTTGTTCAGATAACTTGATTTCAGCAGTACAGTGTGTCAAGGTGATGTGGTGTGTTATGTGCTGATGCTCCAGTTCCCTTCGGGATATTTTGATACACTGGAAGAATTAACATAGTTTTTGTGCAACAGTATCAAGTATACTGTTGTCCATTCCATGTATGTGCAGATTGATTCCATTAGTACATACTGCCAATTAATAAGTATAGAGAAACATGTGTTCACCAAATTTAAAGGCTAAATTGTGTACCACTGAGGCTGTGTAGGTCTAGGACATCAAGGACAGCAGCTTTGACCTGGGTATAATTAGGTTGTATTTATGAGGTCACATTCATCTGGCAGGATCCATGTGGGTGTTGTTTTAGAGCCAGATTGATGAATTAAATGAAGGCATGTTGGGGACTAATCCCACTGCATTATTAAAGGTTAATGTGTCTTCAATATATATATATACACACACACACATACATGTATATATGTATGTGTATATATATACATATATATGTATACATCTCTCTCTCTCTCTCTCCGTATATATATATATATAAGACAGAGCAAATAAAAATGGGCTATTCCTATATAACAAATACTTACATATGTGCATGTGGAAGGGCAAATAGAAGACGGTCCTCAGGCCAGTCTCCTGCCTTGTCTCAGTGTTCAGTTTTCATTTTGGACCTCCTCAGGGGGAATAGGACATACCATTCTGCCCATGGTTTAAGGAGTCCTCAGGGCAAGGGGCATCTCACGTGCAAACTGTACATGAAATACACGTACCATTGCTGAGAACAGCGACAGTTCAGCCATGGCCCTACTTCCCCATCAGCTCATGAAGCAGGTATCTCTCTGCTTCCTCGATTCCCTAGAAGATCAGCACCTAGGGAGCAGAGTGGTGCATGTCGAGGAGGATAAATTGATGTGCTTGGGTGGTTCACTGGATTCTCTGGTAAGTGAGGAGAAACCCAGGGAGGAGGAGACGGTACAAGAGCGATTGAAAAAGAGACGTTGGGGACTCGGGGCCTCTTCTGAAGTGAGGGACTAGAGAGGGCGAGGAAAGGAGGAGGATATGAGTGACAACTTCCAAGGAAACATCTAAAAATATGACCATGTGTTTTCTGTTATAAAGACCTTGGTGAGTTACTGAGGAGCTCACAGGAGAGAAGGAAGGGGAAGGAAGGAGAGAGACCCGAGGGTTGAGAAGGGAAGTCGTGAATCAGAGATGGGAAGGGGAGGGCGAGGACGGTCCACACTGTGGAAGGGCCTGGAGGAGAAGCGAGTGGGGACATTGGGCAGGTGGGGCTCAGGTCAAGGGAGGTTGGTATGTGTTTCCTTTCATTCCTGTTTTATTTCCTGAAGGAAGGGGAGCCTCTCCAGGCTCCTCAGCTGCCCTCTCTGGTCCTCTCCCTGCCTGGGCTGGGGGGATTCTTCTTCATTCAAAAGTCTTCACTTTTCTCTGTGAAAGATTCATTTTTGGCTTCTGGCTGCAAATGGCTTCCCTTCATATTTTACAGGATTCTTATAAATGAGGTGATAATAGAGCAATTATGTTGATTTTCGGGGGAAGGGACCTTTTCCAAATGCGCTGGCTTAGGCCTCACTCCAGATCTATTGATTCTGAAATCACATTTTAAAGGATCCCCATGTGATTTGCGTGTACATTTAAGTGTGAGGGGCACTGTTGTACCACGGGCATCAGGCACTTGTGGGGTTTTGGTTATGAACTGTTTCACAGGCCTCACTCTATTCTGCTTCCTACCAGCAAACTAGCATCCTCCTTCCCCATGTTGTGCACTTGAGCATGGGGTGCCAGACGTATTGTCCTCAAGGCTCCCCAGTGAACATGGCAGCCATCTCCCCTGGAGCTCACAAAGTGCACAGAAATGACCGGAAGTGTTTTACTCATAACGAGGTGATCTTCACATGTTTCCATGTTTATATTGTGATGCCAGCGAACAATTAGAATTAGCTAAAAGCTGTAATTTTGTATTAGTAGTTTTAACAGTAAGCACTCATTGTATCTTTATACAGGTTTTAAGACAGGATAATTTCTTTTTTTTTTTTTTGAGACAGAGTCTTGCTCTTGTTGTACAGACAAGAGTGCTGTGGCATCAGCCTAGCTCACAGCAAGGATAATTTCTTTATTAACCTTAAATAGCATCACAATCGCAGTGTATAAATGTAGAAATATGAACGCAAATCTGATAATAATTATGGAAAGCTGAGGACCAAGGTGAAAGAAATATATCCAAATTCAGAAATGTAGTTATTTTGATTATTTGGTGCAATAGTTTCCTAGGGCCACCATAACAATGTGTCACCCACTGGGTGGCTTAAGACAACAGAAATTTACTATTTTATAGTTCCGGAGGCTAGTAGTCCAAAATACACAGGGCAGGGCCATGTTCCCTCTGAAATCTCTAGGAGGATCCTTTCTTGCCTTTTCCTGGCTAGGGTGGTTTGCTAGCAGTGTTTGGTGTCCCTTGGCTTGTCTTCACATAAGCTCAGTCTCTGCCCACATCCTCACAGGGCATTCTCCCTGTGTCTCCTCGTCTCATAAAGACGTCAGACATATTGGTCCACCGTCCTAGTCCAGTAGGGCCTCATCTTGAAGTTCAAGGCTTCAAGTTCCCAGGTGTTTTTCACCTGGTAATAATTACACAGGGGTGACTTGTACAGGTTGAATTATTGTGCTGTTGTTGCGAGTGTCTCCTGTTGGGTTTCCCCAGCCCCCTTGGCACAGGCATAGAGTCTGGCGTCTGCCTTTGCCAAAATCATATAATGCCGTCAGGGAAAATCGTCTTCTGCTGTTTTTTTCTCTGTGTCCTCATTTGCCCTTGAATGCTAGTCCAGAAGTTCCTAATTTTTTTGACTGTGATATATTTAAAATATTTCCAGTTTAGTTAGTTTGTATGTAATTTTTTAAGTATGAGGATTTATATAAAAAGAACATGACTATAAGCTGAACTCCCCTTCCTTAAAGGAGCTCCTCTTCTGCCACAGTAAAACACCCTCAAGTCCCCGTAGTTTACCTGCTTTGGGTCCCAAACAAGTGTATTTGTTAGAGCTTCATGGGAAAAGGGTTTATAATGTTCACATCTGTGAAAAACATATTTATGCAACATCACATTAGCCAATGAAATAGAGGGAAAACATTAGAACTCCTCAGCCTAACTTGGAGGAAGAGAACCGAGGATGGGTCTGAGAGCCACGTCCTTAACATGGAGCGGTCACCCTGCACCCGGAAGTTCGGAGCTCCTCCAGTGTACAATATCTAGATGGAGAGAAGGTCAACCTCCCTCAAGTTTCAGAGTTCAGGGAATGACCAATAAAGACGGGGCCAGGGGCAGGGACATGTCGGGGCCAGTAAGTGGGCCACACACATGGGACTTCTGCTGTCTTCCTCATTGCACCCAGCAACCTTGAGGGCTACTTGTGCTTCTGGGGAGAAAGTAATTCTGTTTGCCTTGGAGGACTAGTAAGAAAGGGAGATCTGTTTCTTGTCTCCATACAGCTAGACGAAGACTTGGGTATGAGAGGAGCCCAGGCCACGGTGGGCACAGGCCCTCCTTGAGGCCCCACCGTGAGGCTGGGCTGCCCAGGCTTCTCTTACCCTCCTGGTGCCCCCAGGCAAAGAAGGGCTGCTCATGCCACCTCACCCCCACCCTTCTGGGATCCCTCAGATCCCACCTGGCCACTGATTCAGGAGCCTGAGAGAGGACCTGAGGACAGAGGAGGCTGACAGAGGGGCCTGCTCTTCGTGTGAGCCCAGGAGGGTTGTGGAGGGAGCAGCTGTTGGGAGCATGCACAGCACCCTGCCCAGGAGCCTCCGTCAGGCCCTGACAGCGCCAGGCCTCAGAGCGCCAGCAGCGAGCACAGAGGGCAGCTCTGCAGGTGGGCTTAGGCAGCTGTGAGCCTGGATGGTCCACAGCTCTCTCTGCTGGTCACAGGCCATCTTCAATGTCTTCAGGGGTCCTGAGGCTTAATGCCTGGAAACCCGGCACTTGCTGTAGCTGGTGTCTGCAGCAGGAGCTGTCATGTATAGGGTGTGCCCTTAACCTGTGAAATTTACCTCAATTGAGATACTTAGCATCAGAAAAGCAGAGTGATTCTCACCTGAGCTTTCTCCGTGCAAGTGAACCGATCCACGCTGTGGAGAGCAGTAGGGGTCTCTCCCAAAGCCTCAGGCACAGAGCAGGTTCAGATTCTCCCATCCTCCTGTGTGTGCCAGTTCTTTTCCTCTCTCTGCCTCTAACACGGCCAGGCACGTGCATCACGAGAGCTCCGTGCACGTGGAGGTGATGGGAGCTTGGTGAAGTCCAGGTGGATCAGGTGTGCACATGTGACTATGGGTCAGGGTGAAGGCCTTGTGTCCCCAGGGAGATCTTCAGTGCCCATCACTGTGTGGGCAGGTCACAAACGTTGAATACAGACAAAGGTAGCAGGAGTTCGGGATGGTAATCGTGCTATGACCGCACCTGCGGATAGCTCTACAACCTGGAAACTGAAATTCCACCAGGGGCTGGGCAAGTAGCAACAACCTCAGATGTCCATGTACAACTTATAAATGTTCCCCAAACCCTTGAGGAACTATGTGCCCACAGGGGAACAATTGGCTGGGAATTAGAATCCCCAAATACATAGGAAGATGAAAGCTCTCAAGGCAGGGTTAGTAGACCCCCCTCTGAACCCTGAGTCAGGCCAATAGAGACAGGTGGAGACAGGACAGATCAACCAGAGGTTTTTGTCTCACTTCCCCCCTGTGTCACTGTGGATTACACGAAGCTGCTCCCACTGCCATGGTTTGCCCACAGTGGTAGTCAGCCTCGTCCTCTTCCTGGATGTTCTGAATGGTCAGGTACCGACCCAGGCCTGAACCTGAGACTGAGAAGCGCTCAGGGATCCCATCCCCCTTGGATCCCACAATACCACTGCTGCCCGCTCACATCACGAACCGGGGGCCCTTCCCTGGGCTCTGCTGGCACCAGTCTAC
Organism: Mirza zaza; assembly: GCA_008750895.1. Lineage (NCBI taxonomy): Eukaryota > Metazoa > Chordata > Mammalia > Primates > Cheirogaleidae > Mirza > Mirza zaza. The sequence continues at coordinate 4,990 of VSMD01017421.1, forward strand.
AGAATAGCCACTGTAGCCACTGCTCAGGGTGCAGGTGAGCTTGGCTGAGGCTCCCGGGGAGGCAGATGCAGAGGGCAGCTGGGTCAGCACAGGCTGGGACAGGGACCCTGGAAACACAGACACACATTAGGGCTCCAGCTGGGGAGCAGCGGTGGGGTGTTGGAGGAGAAAGGGCAGGGGTGGGGGCTGGGGGCTGGGAGGTGGCTGTCCCTGTCCCACCCTGACCTGTGAGGAGAGCGAGGAGGGTGAGGAGCAGAGGAGCCCAGGCCATGATGGGGACACTGCAGTGCGGGGTCCTTCAGGCCCTCCGCTGAGCCTGGGCCCCCAAGCCTCTTATCCCGTTAGCACAGGCCTGGGCAGGGCATGGTGCTCCATGCAAATCCGCTCCAAGGCGAGGCTCAGAGTGGGAGTCAGTCCTCGTAGGTCACAGAGTTTGTCTCCCCCTAGTGGCCAGACCCTGACCCACCCTCAGGACTGGGACAAGGCCTCCTGGGTGTCCTGGAAACTTCTTGGGCTCTACTTTCCGTGTCCCAGGTGATCTGCACAAAGCTTTGTCCCTTTGGTGTCCCACAGTGGGATGCAGCCACTTGCTCAGTCAATCCTGGAGCCTGCCCAAGGCACCAGGAGCCCTTCAGCTATTATTCAGCACACACGGGGCTGTACCCACCCCTGGACGGTCCCTGTCCTTGGCTCTGGCCAGCGGATGAAAGCAGGAGCCCCATCCCAGCCCTGCTGTTGTCCAGCACTTCTTGGGTGATGTCCCCCCACAGTCACCACCTGATGTGATTGTGGGAGGACATCCCCCCCACCCCTGGGGCCTCTGGTCGCCCACTCTGGGCAGGGAGACGAGGTTCCCAGAGTGACTGCGGTTTAACCCACAGATGTCCTGGTAGAAACGGGACCTGCGAAGGGAGTGGGAGGAGGGATAAGGAAGTGTGAGAAGCTTTTTATCCTTTTCAGTTCCGCCATCCAAACGTGAGATTTCTTTCACATTAGGGCCTTGATAACCAGATCACTGAGATGAACTCATCTGTATTACACTGAAAATAAGTATCTCTTAAATCTTGCCATTCTCATATTAATATTTTTGTATTTTATTTTGATCCTGATATTTTATTTTTGTTCATATTTCTGTAGCTTGGTTACATTGCATTTTTACTAAAAAGGTAGTATGAGTGAAAAACAGACAAGGGAAGACCAATGGGGCATGAAGGTAGTTGGTGGCATATCCACTAGAACTCACTTTCTTGTTCAATCTTTAGGGTTTACTGGGGGCCCAGTGGAGACCTGTCTGATGTGTATGTTCAGTCCAGCACATAAATTGTCGTTTAGAAGGAGTCACACGCACCTCTCCAGCCCTTGTCCATTCGGACGACATCAGACTCCCACCTGCTGTTCCCGTTCAAGGCCCTCATCCGAATTTGTGGTTTCTTCCTAGAAGGAGGGTCTTTATAACCAAGTCACTGCAATTAACACATTTTCATGACACTGAAAAGAAACATTTCTTAAATCTTACCATTCTCGTCTTTTTATCATTAATTTTTCAATTGTCTGCCCCATGGTCAGTTGTTAATTTGATTTAAGTTTTGTTTTGGAGACTGACTTAGAGGTGTGAGATAATTGTCACATGACTCTTGCCTTGGGACGTCTCAAAGCCCTGGGGCAGCCGTTCCCTGTGTTTCCCTCTGTCTTCCTTGGCCAAGCGCTTGCATTTCTCTCCGGTGTGCGGAGCCCGGCGGAGCTCTGGGAGAGAAATCACAACAGCGGGGACAGGAAAAGGAAAAGGGGACTGGAGAGAGACTTTGTGCTTCTCAGGTGACATGTGAGGGTTTGGGTTTGTTCTTTCTTGCCATGGAGGGTGTGGCTGGGACTTTGGGTGCAGCTGGCTGTCACTCCCAGGCCGCCGGGCACAAGCAGAGCACTTCTGGCGGGAGGCTGGGTCCCCTGCCCGCCTGGCCAGTCCTCAGCGTCCTTGCTCTGGCCGCAGAGGCAGGACCCGGGCGTGGCAGGTCGAAGGGCAGGCCGGGAAGCTGGGCGTCCCCATCTCCGCCGCTTCGGGATCTTGGAGCCTGTGCCAGTGGAACGCCCCCTGCAGCCATGCCCTCTCGTCCTTTTTATATTTTCTGTTGATCCTGACAGTTTATTTATTTATTTACTTTTGAGACAGAGTCTCTCTTTGTTGCCCAGGCTAGAGTGAGTGCCGTGGCGTCAGCCTAGCTCACAGCAACCTCAAACTCCCGGACTCAAGCGATCCTCCTGCCTCAGCCTCCCGAGTAGCTGGGACTACAGGCATGCGCCACCATGCCTGGCTAATTTTTTCTATATATATTAGTTGTCCAATTAATTTCTTTCTATTTATAGTAGAGACAGGGTCTCGCTGTTGCTCAGGCTGGTTTTGAACTCCTGACCTTGAGCAATCTGCCTGCCTCGGCCTCCCAGAGTGCTAGGATTACAGGCGTGAGCCACTGCCCCAGGGCCTGACAGTTTATTTTTCTTCTGATATTTCTGAATTGTGGTTTCCTCCCACTATGTGAAATGATCCCCTCTCTGCCAGTCTCCAAAACTGTGCCCCTTAATTCCCCATGAGCTCTCTCCAGTAGACCAGGAGCACCTTTAGCAGCTGCGTTTCCACCATTGGTCTGTTTATGCAGCACTGGGTGCTCCCTGTCACCATACAGCTGTCCTCTGCCAGGCTCCTCACTGCCTACCGAGCCCCCAGCAGAGCCTTTAGCGTCCACATTTCTACTAGCAGCAGTTCTGACAATCCAGGCTTTTCTACCAGGTTTCTCAACATTCTCCCAACCTCTACCTCTTACCGAATTCCAAAACTACTTCCATACTTTTAGGTATATTTTACAGCAGCAATACTCTTTCACTTATTTCTAGACATTTTCTTTTTCCACTGTGACAAACTATCACAAACTGAGTGGCTCAGGTGAAAAATATATGCGTGTTTAGTGAGACACAGAGGAGGTCGTAGGGATTTGTGCAGGGCAGCGTCTGTGGCTGGGTGGCCCAGGACAGAGAATGGGGCGTGGTTAGCACTGGAGGGCCACGCACTTTATCCTCTAGATATTTGAGGGTATTCATATCTAAATCTATATCTATCTATCTAGATAGATACATATTTAATAAAAAGGAAGGGAGAGAGAGAGAGAGAGAAAAGTACCAGGCTTCTGTTCAGACAACTGTCACAGAATAGATTGGACTTAGGTCAGAAGTCACATGAGGAGGGACAGTGTATGTCTGATGGAACAGGACAGCTGCACAGAGCAAGAGGACAGATCTGTTTGATGCAGAGCATTTCATTCTCCAGCGCTGCTGGCCAGCTAAATTTGCTATACGTTTAAAAGAGAGGATCAAATCCAACTCCAAGGCTTACATTTTCTGTGACTGAGAAAGTGGACATGTCATAAAGGCAGACAAAGCATATTATAAGGGGTGAGTCTTTGAAGAGATGAGTTAGCCCTTCCATTTTGGAAATGAATATGATATCCGCTTCAGTAATAATGTACTGTTTATCAAAAGCATGTCAAGACAAGACAACTCTCCAACCCTCTTTGCCTTGAAGAAAGGATCATTTCAAGGAGTACAGCAATGACTGTCACGTCTACAGTGACCATCCATTCTGACAGCCATGGACCAAGAAGTGTTTATTTGAAAAGTCTCTTGTTCAATTAGATGCCAGCAACCATGGTGATTTTATTGAAAACATAAAATAACACAAACGTTTTATTTTGTCTAAGCTTTTTAGTTGAAATAACAACTTAAAATTCAACGGCAATCACGTGCACCACCTGGTTAAGTGCTAAAGAGAAGGAAGGCGCAAGAGCACGTGCGTGAGCGGCGGGGCTTCCTCTGTAGCTGTGGGAGGGAGCCAGAGCGCTTCTCCAGAGTTGCTGATCACTGGGTGGTGTGTCTATCTCCAGAGTTGCTGATCACTGGGTGGTGTGTCTATCTCCAGAGTTGCTGATCACTGGGTGGTGTGTCTATCTCCAGAGTTGCTGATCACTGGGTGGTGTGTCTATCTCCAGAGTTGCTGATCACTGGGTGGTGTGTCCATCTCCAGAGTTGCTGATCACTGGGTGGTGTGTCCATCTCCAGAGTTCCTGATCACTGGGTGGTGTGTCCATCTCCAGAGTTGCTGATCACTTGGTGGTGTGTCCATCTCCAGAGTTGTGATCACTTGGTGGTGTGTCCATCTCCAGAGCTGCTGATCACTTGGTGGTGTGTCCATCTCCAGAGTTGCTGATCACTTGGTGGTGTGTCCATCTCCAGAGTTGCTGATCAATTGGTGGTGTGTCCAACGTGGAAGTGAGCGAGCGGTGAAAAGCAGCAGAGCCGATGGGTCGTGAGGATGTGAATGGGTTTGAAGGCTTCCACACCCTCTACTCCAGGGTGAGAGCTGAAGAGGATGGACAACCACATGCAAGTCATCTACACCTACTCTGGATTAGCTTTGCAAGACTGCAAAGAGATACCGGGATACGGAAATTGTGGACAGTATTCAAAGGTGAACCGAAATACTTCCACTAAACCTGGGGAGTCGGAGAAACTGTGGGGAGGGAGCACATTCGCATGTCTGCCGCCCCCTAGGCTGGCCGGAGGAGGCACCCCTTCCCCCTACACAGGGAGAGGATCCCATCCCCACTGACCCCCACTCCCACACTGGCAGAGAGTCACCTGAAGGTGGTGGGAGGTGGCAATGGGCAGATGGACGGCGTGGAGGGGAGCCTGGAGCAGGCAGCATATTGAAGTTTCCGCAGCTCCCTGCTGAAGCACTGGGGAGTGCAGGAAGTGTCTGAACCCAGCGGCCGTGTCCCAACCCCGCCACCCTGCCCTGCAGCTTGGAGACTCGGAGAGCCGAGTGGGATGCCCATCTCGGGCACCCCCACTGCCCCAGAGCAGCCAAACAGTTCCTGCTTCTGGAGAGGCCAGCTCTTTGAGTTTGCAGTGCTCCACTGAAACAGGCGCAGGAGCTGTACCTACAGGTGCTGAACTAAGTGGCCGCCTCCCCGCACCCCAAAAAGGAGTGCTGAATTGGGCATCCTACCTCAGGACGCTTTCAGGTCCAGGAAGTGGGGACTCTACCTTAAAGGAGGATTGGCCGTTGGTTACCGTTGAAGCTGTGACTGGCGCTGGGTAGACAGAGGGTAGTTCCCCACACATAAACCACTGGGTCTCTGCGAGCGGGGGAATTAGGGAGTGCAGTGGTCGATTAAAGCCAGCCTGCCAAACCCAACCCAGCCTTCTGCCAAACAGGAAACACATGGCGTCAGCACTGCCAAAGCATGCCACCGCCACCCCGTAGATTGGAAATGCTGCAGAGGCCTGCCCTGGTACGGCTCAGTCTCATCCTCTGCCCTAACCCGGCAGGTGGACTTGGAAGCTGAATTTAAAAGGGAGGAAAGGCGAGAGCGGCGTTTTGTTTGGCAGCAGTCTCACAAGTCAGATCCAGGGAGGTTTCTTGCTGCATTTAGCTGTTTACATTCTGTGCCCAGAGAGCAGAGCCTATCATAGCAAGGAGGAGTAGTGAAGGAGGCTGCTATTCCTGAGGACTCGAGTGGCAAGGACCTGTTGGGAGTGGCAAGTCACTCGGTTAACACTGAGATATCTGTATATCCTATTTAGAGGCTTAGAGCGCAATACAAAGATCTTGGGATACATTGATAACTGACTCCTTCCCACAAACCACAGAGATCAAAAGAAAGAGTAAACTCAGTGCTTAACACACTGTCTCCCATTTCAACCTAGTGGTGGAAACTGGTCTCTATCTCACTAGAGTGAACGATCCCTTGGGTGTCTAAGCAAGGGACCCAAACCCACTAATCTCTGTAGACAGAAGGTGAAGAAATCAGGTTGAAGATGATCCAACAGGCTCAAACTCCTTTCAGAAGATACAGGACCAGAACACATACTCCCCAGCTCTTCCAAGGAGCAATCCTTTGGATCTCAAGAACACAGCCTATAATCGAGTTCCAATACCTCTGGTCCTCCAAAAAGTATCCTGATGAGGAAGAACCAGTGAAAGACATCAGGAATCATGAAGGATCAGAGAGAAAAGTATCCTCCAAAAGAAAATACTCATTCACCACCAACTGACACCAACTTACATGATATGATTAAACTAATAGAGGACAAATTCTGGATATGGATTATTAGAAAGCTCAATGGTATTGAAGAGAAAATAGAATCCCAACATAGAGAAACCACAAGAACAATCCAGGAAAAATGACAAATTCTCCAAAGATATTGAAGTTATTCAGAGAAACCAAGCAGAAATTCTGGCAATGAAGGAAATATTCAAGGAACTCCATAATACAGTGGAAAGCCTCAAAAACAGGATAGATCATCCTGAGGAAAGAATCTCAGAGCTTGAAGATTATGCCTACACGCTAATCAAATCAGAGGAAGAAAGGGTACACAGAAACAAGAAACAAGACCAAAGCTTACAGGAAGTGTGGGTTTATGTAAAAAAATTAAATCTTAGGCTGATTGGGAATCCAGAAGGGGAAGAAGATACTCACAAGGATTGGAAAACTTATTTTACGGCATAATGGAGGAAAATATGCCTGGCCTAGCTAGAAATCTGGATATCCAAATACAAGAAGCACACAGAACTCCTGGGAGGCACAATGTGAATAGGCAATCACCTCGTCATGTGGTTATCAAGCTGACCAAAGTAAATGTGAAATCCTCCATACAGCAAGGTGAAAATAACAAATAACCTATAAAGGAAAGCCTATCAGACTAACTGCAGACTTCTTATCTGAAACCTTACAAGCCAGGAGGGAATGGGTGCCTACCCTTAATCTTCTAAAACAGAACAAAGCCCAACCTAGAATTCTTTATCCGGCAAAATTAAGCTTCATCTATGAGGGTGAAATAAAATCCTTCTCAGACAATCAATCTCTGAAGGAATATGCAAAGACCAGACCAGCCCTACAGGAAATTCTCAGACCTGCCTTCCACGGTGAACAGGGCAATAGACACTCCTCCAAATAAAACCTTCAAAGACTTAAAGTCTAGACCTCAAACTTCGTGATGGCTCAAGATCTAAGACAAAGCAACAGGACTTCACCCATCAATATGGATGGAAATCTTACCCCAATTTCAATCCTCTCAATAAACGTAAATGGTTTAAACTGTCCTCTGAAGAGACATAGACTGGCAGAGTGGATAAAATTCCACAAGCCTAGTATTTGCTGTATACAGGAGACACATCTAAACCATAAAGATGCCACCCGGCTGAAGATCAAGGGATAGAAAACTATCGTCCAGGCAAATGGAAGTCAAAAGAAAGCAGGGGTAGCTATATTATTCGCAGACAACATTAGATTCAAATTAGCAAAAGTAAAAAAGGATAAAGATGGCCACTCCATAATGGTGAAAGGGAAAATCCAACAAGAAGATCTAAAAATTCTCAATATTTATGCACTCAATGCAGGAGCACCCAATTACATAAAGCAAACCTTGTCTGAGCTAAATACCACTTTAAATAACACTACCATAATAGCAGGGGACTTCAACACACCACTAAATGAACTGGATAGATCCTCCAAACAGAAATTAAGTAAAGAAATAAGGGATCTAAACAAAGCTATTGACTGAAAAGGTCTGACAGATCCATGCAGAACATTCCACCCAAATAAAGCTGAATTTACATTCTTCTCAGCAGCCCATGGATCCTTCTCCAAAATTGATCACATACTAGATCACAAAGCAGATCTCAAAAAATTCAAGAAAATAGAAATAATACCATGTGTCTTCTCTGACCCTAGTGGTATAAAGTTAGAGTTCAATTCTAACAGAAATACACACTACATCACTAAGTCTTGGAAACTAAACAATCTACTGTTGGATAACTATTGGGTCAAGGAAGAAATTCAGAGGGAAATCAAGAACTTCTTCAAACAAAACGACAATGGAGCCACATCTTACCAAAACCTGTGGGATACAGCAAAAACATATCTGAGAGGAAAACTAATAGCAATAAATGCTCACATCCAAAAAACAGAAAGAGTAGACACCAACAACCTAATGAATATACTCAAGGAATTGAAAAAAGAAGAGCAAACCAATTCCAATCCAAGCAGAAGAAAAGAGATATCAAAGCTCAACTAAATGAAATGGAAAACAAGAGAATTATATGGAAGATCAACAAAACCAGAAGCTGGTTTTTCAAAAAGATCAACAAAATTGATGGCCCTCTGGCTAGGCTGACAAGAACTCAAAGGGAAAGGACTCTAATAAACTCAATAAGAAATGAAAAAGGAGAGATCACAACAGACTCCACAGAAATACAAAACATTATGTTTGACTACTGTAGAAATCTGTATGCCCAAAAACTACAGAATGAAGACGGAATGGACAGATTCCTGGACTCATACAATCTCCCTAAGTTTGCCCAGAAGGTAACAGAGTTCTTGAACAGACCAATCACATGCTCAGAAATTGAAGCAGTAATTAAAAACCTCCCCAAATGGAAAAGTCCTGGACCAGATGGCTACACTTCAGAGTTCTACCAAACATTCAAAGACGAACTCATACCTATACTACAGAAACTATTCCACACCATTGAGAAAGATGGTATTCTGCCTAACTCATTCTACGAAGCCAATATCACATTAATACCAAAGGCAGGAAAGGAGGCAACAAAAAAAGAAAATTACAGACCAATATCCCTCATGAATAAAGATGCAAAAATCCTAAATAAAATTTTAGCAAATAGAATTCAACAGCACATCAAAGACATAATTCACCATGACCAGGTGGGATTTATTCCTGGGATGCAAGGCTGGTTCAACATACGCAAGTCTATAAATGGAATTGTTATCCTAACCACAGTCAGTGTGGAAATCGCAAACTAAAATTATCTATTTTTTTTTAATTTTTTTCATTTCTCTTTCAATAATTTGTAGTTTTCAGTGTATAAGATTTTATAATTTTCTCAAATTTACCTTTACTATTTCACATTCCTACTACTATATATATTATTGATTTTGTTGAATGCTGTTTGATGGCTCATTGCTAGTGTATAGAACAGAAATTATTTTTGCATGTGGATATCATGTCACAAAACCCAGATGGAAGCATGAGAACCAGGAGCATCCCTCAGTTACTCCCAGACACTGAGCAGGGCATGGGTGGATTCAACGTACTTTTGTCTCTTCCAATTTCTCCATGGAGATCTTTTTGATGTCTAGTGAAGTTGGTTTTCTTTTTGCCTCTGAAAAACTGAGTAGGATAATAATATATCAGACATCTAAAATGTGAAAGATTATGACATTTTAAGATCTACCAGTTCATAGAAATTTGCATGTTGGTTGAAGCTGTGACAACGGAAGTCACTCGCAGAGGTAGACTTGCTCAGAGCCACCAGGAGAGGTGATGCACCAGCCCAGGAGAGGGGATAAGAGGTTTTTGTCTCACTTCCCTTGGGGTCTGGAGCACTGTGTCAGCATTGGCGCTGTCATGCAGTAACAGTCAGCCTCGTCCTCAGGCTGCAGCCCAGAGACACGCAGAATCCCTGCGTTGGCCGAGGGGTTCTTGGAGCCAGAGAAGCGGCTGGGGACCCGGAGCCCTGGTGCTTATCTGAGTCAGAGCGGTATCTCAGGAGGGACTGGGGCAGACTCCCTGGCTTCTGCTAGTGCCAGGACACATTTTTCCCCCAACACTAATGTCACTGCTCAGCGAGCAGGTGAGTCAGGCTGATGCTCCAGGAGATGCAGAGGGGGAGGGGGCTGGTCAGCACAGGCTGGGACAGGGAACCTGTGCACACAGACACGGAGGTGTGGAGCAGGTAAACGCTAGGCCGCTGGAGGGCGTGTGCCAGAGGGGTGACACAGGCTGGGGCTGCCCAGGTCTCTGAGGACCGGCCTCACCTGTGCAGTGAGATAGGAGAACAAGGATCAGAGGTGTCCAGGCCACGGTGCACACTGCCCTGCTGACACCCGGTCTGAGCTGTTACCCGGGCGGCTTTACCTTCCTCACGGGCTGGGAGGGGCGGG
>VSMD01017434.1:0-32218 GCA_008750895.1 Mirza zaza
AGGAAAACACCATGAAGTTCACAACTGACATTGGGCTCCACAGCAACACTGAGTGTTTTCTCAAGCAGGGGACCTCTCTCATTCATCCTTGATGTGTAGCCCAGTGCTGGGTGCACAGCAGGTGCTTAACAAACAAAAACAATTCTTTGCTCGATGCCTTCGATAAGGAGACGGGCCTTTTGGCACAAGCTGGGGTCATACCCATTACCCCAGTTGATGCGTTCGCTACCTCACTTCAGGACACACACCCTAAGACCTACTAGCACTGCCCCAGGGTGGGCTTTATCAAGTGGCCTTTTGTTCACCCATCACACATTCGCTGAGCCCCTCTCTAGGCCCCAGGCAGGCCCCTGAACCTGATTGCGGGCTCTGAGGTCAGCCAGGCCCGGGAGCAAAACACTGCTCTCTACTGACAAGCTCTGCAAACTGGGGCAACTTCCCTTCTGTAACCCTCGATCTCCTTATCAGGAAAGGGGGATGGAAACCCTACCAACTTCACAGGACGCTGGGAGGGATGAAATCAGAGGATGACGAGGACACTCTGAGTACAGTGTCTGGCACCCAGTGAATGCTCCATAGAGGTCAGCTGTTGTTACCCAAGATCCCTGCCCCGCAGCCCTGTGGTCCCACCACAGGGTGCTGTGAGTGGGGAAAGCCCAGGAGCCCTGCACAGTCACACTTGGCCACTTGCTAATGAGCCAGCCATCCTGGGGCACAGGAGGCAGAAGGTTGAGGGGAGGGGCGGATGACAGCCTACTCTCAAGGACCTCTCAGCTGTTCTAGGAACAACTCGGTATCAGCCAAGGACCCAGTGGGCATGCTGAACGCCTGACAGGCCAGGCTAAGGGCACCTGGGAGCCAGAGAGCCTGGTTTTCAAAAGTCAGCTATGGGGCTGTGGCAAGGATTAAGTACGTTAATTCATGTACAGCACTTAGCGCAGCCCTGGCCCCCATCACACGTTCAGTGGAGCTCAGGTACCATTAGATGAGCCACGGTCTCAGCCCCTTAAGGAGCCAGCTGGTATGGGAGCCAACTCGCTAATGGAACCCGACTGGACTTGTAGGGAGTGCCCTACAATGGTGGGATTTGTGGAGCACTAAACTCACCCTGCTGCCTCAAAATCCCCCCACTCCAGATGTCACAATGCCGTGCTGTCACTGTTAGACATGCACTCCACGTAGAAGGGGTGGCAAATACGCAGCACCAGTTCTGAGAACTCTTCCACCTGCATGGGGGCAGATGTCACTAATGAGGCTCCCTGTCCCACAGAGTCCACGTAGGACCGCAGATCAGGCTTCATTACACGGTGCTCTGGGCAGAAATTCCCAAAGGACACGGGGTGGTCTGGGAGTTGGACCTCTTGCTTCCGAGAGAGAGGTTCTCATTTCTTTCCTTTTTTTCACATTTGGCTTTACAATTAGTGACAGTTTATCTGCTATCTATCATATATATATATATACACACACACACTATATACATATAATATATACACACACAGAGATATATTTCTTAAACTCCTTCATAAGAATATATTTTTAATGAAATTTTTATTGAGATAATTGCAGATTCACATGCAGATGTAAGAGATTATACAGAGAGATCCCAGATACCCTATACCCAGTCTCCACAAACGGTAACATTTTCAAAAACTGTACTACAAAATCACAAGATAGCGACATTAGTACAATCCACCGATCTTCTTCACATTTCCCTGCTTTTGCTTGTACTTACATGCGCGTGTATATTTAGTTCCATGTAATTTTATCACATGCGTAACTTCATGTATCCACCACTACAGTCAATACACGGAACAATTTCATCACCGCAAGCGTCCCTCCTCTACCCTTTTATAATCACATGTACCTGTCTACCACAGCCCACCACCCATCCCTAATGCCTAGCAACCACAGATCTCTTTGCCACTTCTATAATTTTGTCATTACTAGAACGTTATGTAAATGGAACGAAACCAAACTGTATGTCTCATAGGATTGATTCTTTTTTTTTTTTTTTTGTCTTTTTTCTTGAGACAGAGTCTCACTCTGTTATCTGGGCTAGAGTGCCATGGCATCAGCCTAGCTCACAGCAACCTCAAACTCCTGGGCTTAAGCAATCCTCCTGCCTCAGCCTCCCAAGTAGCTGGGACTAACAGGCATGTGCCACCGTGCCTGGCTAATTTTTTCTATATATTTTTAGTTGTCTAGCTAATTTATTCCTATTTTTAGTAGAGGCAGGGTCTTGCTCTTGCTCAGGCTGGTCTCAAACTCCTGTGCTCAAACAATCCTCCTGCCTCAGCCTCCCAGAGTCCTAGGATTACAGTTGCGAGCCACCGCACCTGGCTAGGATTAGTTCTTTTCATTCAGCATACTTTCTTGGAGAGTCATCCAGATCATTGTGTGTTAATTGTTCATTCATTCTCATTGCTGAGTTATATTCCATGGTGGATGTACCACAGTTTTATTATTTTTTTAACCATTCACTCTTTAAAGGACATCTCGGCTGTTTCCAAGGTTGTTGGGTTTTGGGGGGTTGTTTTTTGGTTGGGGGGTTGCTCTTACATGTAAACGTGCCATGAATATTCACGTACAAGATTTTGCATGAACAAATTTCTTCATTTTCTGGAACCAATGCTCAGTGGTGTAATTGCTAGGTCATATGGCAGTTGCAGGTTCACTTTTTGAAGAAACTGCCAAACCATTTTCCAGAGTGACTGTACCATTCCACATTCCCACAGCAATATATATGAGTGATCCAGTTTCTCCATATCTTCAGCAGCATTTCTTATGGTCACTACTTTTTATTTTTGTCATTCTAATTGATAGCCATGTAATGATATTTCATTGTGGTTTTATTATTTTATTTTATTTCATTTCATTTATTCTTTAGAGACAGGGTCTCCCTCTGTCACCCAGGCTGGAGTACAGTAGCATGATCATAGCTCACTGTAACCTCGAATTCCTGGGCTCAAGTGATGCTCCTGCCTCAGACTCCCATGTATCTGAAACTACAGGTGTGTGTCACCATGCACTGCTAATTTTTTGTAGAGATGGGGTCTCGCCATGTTGCACAGGCTGGCCTTGAATGTCTGGCCTCAAGCAATCCTACTGCCTTGGTCTCCCAAAGTGCTGGGATTACAGGTATGAACCACCCCATCTGTCCTAGATGCCATTTCTGTCTGAATTTTATAGATGTGAAACCTGAGACACAGAGAGACTTGTGGATTTTCCCAGGGTCCTGCAGCTAGGACGTAGAAAGATGCAGACAAGATCTTGGTCTGGTTTTTTTCCAAGTACCTGTCCATGTGGTCATTTCAAGTTCCCAGCAGGCTACATAAAATTCAAATTCTAGTGTATAGTGTGTTCATAAATCCAACTTCAGACATGATCATACAATTAGGAACTTTCTTGGTACCAGGTCAAAAAACAATAAGGATGACAACTGACTCAAAGGCAGAAGCATTCCCTGTCCCCCAAAGTTTGCTGCACTCTCTGCCCAGGTCTTCCTCCTCACACCCCAAACACGACTGAACATCCAGTGTGTGGCCCCATGCCCTCAGGCCAGCATGTACCTGGTGGCTTGATGGTGGTGGCCTTTCCTGAGGTCACTGCTAGACCCATGCACACCACTCTCTAGGAGGCCCTCTGCACCTGGGTGTGGTGGCTCATGCCTGTAATCCTAGGACTCTGGGAGGCCAAGGCGGGTGGATCATTCAAGTGTAGGAGTTGGAGAAAAGCCTGAGCAAGAGCGAGACCCTGTCTCTACTAAAAATAGAAATAAATTAGCTGGAGGACTAAAAATATATAGAGAAAAAATTAGCCAGGCATGGTAGCACATGCCTGCAGTCCCAGCTACTCGGGAGGCTGAGGCAGGAGGATTGCTTGAGCCCAGGAGTCTGAGGTTGCTGTGAACTAGACTGACTTCTCAGCACTCTAGCCTGGGCAACAGAGTAAGACTCTGACTCAAAAAAAAAGAGGCCCTCTGACCTGGCCTCAAGCTTTATTGAGGTTTTCTGAACTCTTGGGTCCAAATCCCTACTGCCTCTATGCAGTCCCACACCCGCCAAAGACTCTAAGGTTTACACTGCTCCCCATCAACCCTTCCCCCACTTGCTGCAAAAATAGGCCCTCACCAGCTCAACTGATCACAGAGACAGCTGTCTGCCTGCTATGGTTTGAATGTGCCCCTCAAATTGTAAGTATTGGAAACATAATCCCCAAATTCATATATCGATGGCATTTGGAGGTAGGACCTTTGAAAGGCAATTGGGATTAGATAACATCACCAGGTGGGGGCTCCCTTGATGGGACTAGTGGCTTTATATGAAGAGGAAGAGAGACCTGAGCTGGCATGATGCTGCTCTCTTACCATGTGATGCCCTGCGCCATGTTATGATGTGGCCAGAAAGCCCTAATCAGATGCTGGAGACTTGATCTTGAAATTCCCAGCCCCCACAATAGTGAGCTAAATAAACCTCTATTCTCTGTAAATTATCCAGTCCATGGTATTCAGTTATAGCAACAGAAACAGTCTAGGGCATTGCCCATATTTGTCTCCCTTACTATATTTCTGACTTGTGGATTTTGGTTAAGAAGCTCATTTTGGACTTAGGTTCCTGGACAATTGATCTTGATATTCCTCTGTTCTTTGATGCATGTATATTACCCTCCAAAGACCTGACCAACCTCCATGACATTTAATCTTACATTCTTGTCTCCTTCAAAAGCTTCTCTCTAATGACACAATGATTACAAACCTTCTTTTAAGATCTTTTCTTCAGACCTATTTGTTTCATTAATTTATTAATGTATTTGATGTGTTTTTACTAAGACCCTACTCTTTGCTAAGTACTGTACTAGGTGCTGGGGATAAAGCACAGAACAAGACAGACACAGACCCTGACATCATAATGCTTGCATTCTATCTGGAAGAAATTAATATTAAATCATTACCGAAAGCATTGTTGGCTGGTGTCTGTACTCCTGAGCTTATATCCTACTCCCACTCTTAAAATGTATGCTTTAATGAAAGTGAATTAATCATTTTCCCCTAAACATCTATTGAGTATTCTCTTCTCCTAGCCTTTTTACATGTTCTTCACTTTGCTAATACTTTGCCACTGCATTCATAGTAATCACTATGTACCTCAACGTCTATGCTTTCTTCAAGACCCAAATGAAATTCCACCTCTTCATTGGAGGATTTCTCCACCATCCCTGCTGTACATCATGTCTTCCTCATCTGTATTTGTAGAATACTGGGCACCACTAATGACACTGATTTATGTTCTAGTTGTTTTTATACTCATTTTGCGTTACCTGAAAGACATTAGAGTCCCTGAGGTCAGGGTCTACTCCTGACATGTCTTTGCAAGCCTCACACATGTCACAGTGCCTTGAGCACAGCAGGCATGAAATGCTTCCTCTGTGGGAGAATGGCTTCTGTGGGTGTTTGCTTAATTTAACAAGCACTTGGGTAGCAGTTACTATGCACCAGGCACTGCTCACTTAGGTAGCAGTTACCAGTACCAGACACTGCTTTAATGTCTTAAAAATGTCAACTCCCTGGATTCTAACAAGAACTCTAGGAGGTAGGTACTATTAACAACCATATTTGCAGATGAGCAACATGAGGCTCAGGGAGGCCCAAAGTCTTTCTCAAGCTCAAGGCCCCCAGCTGGTATATGTTAGAACTAGAATTCAGCCCAGGCAACCTGCCGCAGACCTGAGTTCTTAGCCTTGGTCCTCCAACACTGCGGTCCAAAACACCCTGGCCAAGAACCAGTACCAGTCCACGGCCTGTTCAGAATCAGAGCACAGACCTCTTCACCCACCTCTGCACTCCTTCCCATCTGTGGAAAAATTGTCTTCCATGAAACTTAGGAAATGGGGGGTGCACAGCAGGAGGTGATCAGCTTTGTCTGCATTTACAGCCTCTCCTCGTTGCTCACCTCACTGCCTGAGCTCCACTCCCCCACCAACAATCCATGGAAAAATTGTCTTCCATGAAACTGGTCTCTAGTACCAAAAAGGTTGGGGACCAATGCTCTAACAAGGCCTGGAATGATTTGCCCAATGAGGAACCTGTAGCAGTAAGACAGTGAACATGGGATCCAGATCTGATCCTTTTTGGCATCCCATAGCACCATTTCCCTGCTCATGTTCTTCATGGGAACTATGCTTCATGGGGAGTGCTGGAGCCAACTAAATTGTAGAAAGCAATAACTTACACTGGGTCTTTCTGAAGTCTTTCAGAGAGGCAGAACTCCTCTGGCCCTCTATGTCAGTGACTCAATCTTCACTTTCAGTATCACCCTCCCACCCCCAGGAGTCTTTGTAGACATTTTTTTCCTAATTGCTCCCTCATGAAATTTGAATACTACAGATATACTGTATATCTGTTTATGTACTGTATATACATTTATATCTATATGTGTGTGTGCTTTATATTAATATAAAGCAAAATTGTTTTCATCATCCAACAACCAATATTCTCAACACTTTAGGGACTATATCACTCCACTGAGAATGTATGCTCGATGTTGACCAGCTTTGTATCCTTCTAGTGTCTAAAGGAAGAGCATAAGCAGGGATTCTCACCCCTATTTGACCTTGTGGAACCACAATTTTCAGAATCATTTCAGTGAAGTAACACACATTTGCAACACTGCCCTAGACTTGATAACAATTATAATACCATCCCCAACAACAATCTTACGATGGATACTGGGGAGAGAGGATGATCAGATCCCAGTCTCAGTTCTGAGATGCCAGGTAATCATGAGTAAAATACCTTTCTTAGAACTCCCAAAGGCTCATTTTCTTCCTCTGTGAAAAAGGGCAATAAAACTTTAAGTACTCACCTTAAGGAGCTTTTGTGAGACCATGAAGATCTAAACTTTGCAAATTATTGAGCACTATCCAAAGGTAAATGACAAGGTTACTGCCACCTAAAAGGAAATGGATTCAACTATTTTGAAAACCACATTAAAAAGTCAATTATACTCTATATTAACTTATAATAATAAATACTGCATTGTCTGCCTGAGTACGTGGTACCTCATGCAGTAAAAGCGTCCTCTGCTTATACTAGATTCTCTAACCACAATCACTGAAGCAAAAATCACATAATGGAAAATTAAGATTAAAAAGTGGGCAAAACACATAAACAGAAGCTCTTCAAAAGAAAATAGACAAATGGCCAATAAACATATGAAAACATGCTTAACATCACTAATTATGCAGGGAAATGCAGGGGAATGCAAATTAAAGCCACAATGAGATATCACCTTACACCAGTTAAAATGACTTTTACTAAAAAGTCCAAAAACAATGGATGCTGGCATGGATGCAGAGAGAAAGGAACACTTACATACTGTTGATGGGACTGCAATTTAGTACAACCTCTATGGAAAAAAGTATGGAGATTCCTCAAAGAACTCAAAGTAGACCTACTATTTGATCCAGCAATCCCACCACTGGGTCATTTTATCAAACAAGTTATTTTATCAAAAAGACACCTGTACTCAAATGTTTATTGCAGCACAATTCACAATTGCAAAGCCGTGGAATCAACCCAAGTACCCACAAATTCATGAGTGGATTAACAAAATGTGGCATATGTATACTATGGAATACCAGGCAGCCATAAAGAAGGATGAATTAAGGTCTCTTGAAACAATTTGGATGGAACTGGAGACTACTCGCCCAAGTGAAGTGTCTGAAGAATGGGAAAAAAAAAGCACCGCACACACTCACTATTAAATTGGAACTAACAGAGGAGCACACATGTACACAGAAGGAAGTAAAACTCAGTGGAAATCAAACAGGGAGAAGGGGGGAGCAGAAGAGAGGTGAAAATCCACCTAACAGGTACAACGAACACTATCTGGGTGATGGGCACACTTATAACCCTGACTCAAGCGTAACAAAATCGATACATGTAACCAAAAACATTTGTATCTCTGTAACATTTTGAAATTAAAAAAATTATAGGCAGGCCGATGGCTCACGCCTGTAATCCTAGCACTGTGGGAGGCCGAGGTGGGAGGATCACTCAAGGTCATGAGTTTGAAACCAGCCTGAGTAAGAGTGAGACCCTGTCTCTACTAAAAATAGAAATAAATTAATTGGCCAACTAAAAATATATAGAAAAAGTTAGCCGGGCATTGTGGTGCATGCCTGTAGTCCCAGCTACTCGGGAGGCTGAGGCAGGAGGATCACTTGAGCCCAGGAGTTTGAGGTTGCTGTGAGCTAGGCTGATGCCACAGCACTCTAGCCTGGGCAACAGAATGAGACTCTGTCTCAAAAAAAAATTATAAAATATATTGAAAAGGGACAAAGATATAAATAGAAAGAAATTAATTGGCCAAGTAATGTATAGAGAGAAAAAAATTAGCCGGGCATGGTGGTGCATGCCTATAGTCCCAGCCACTCGGGAGGCTGAGGCAGGAGGATTGCTTGAGCCCAGGAGTTTGAGGTTGCTGTGAGCTAGGCTGATGCCACGGTGCTCACTCTAGCCTGGGCAACAAAGCGAGACTCTGAGAAAGAAAAGAAAAGAAAAGAAAGAAAGAAAGAAAGAAAGAAAGAAAGAAAGAAAGAAAGAAAGAAAGAAAGAAAGAAAGAAAGAAAGAAAGAAAGAGAGAGAAAGAAAGCAAGCTCTGAAGGAAAAGGAAGAACCTTTAAGATGGGTCCATCTGCAACAAAAATACCTTCTTTGATATCCTAATTTCTTTCTCCAGTCTCATTATTTGTTCTTGAAGTTTTGAGTCTGGATAGTAAAAAAGGAAAGAAAGAAAAGCAAGAAAAGGAAGGAAGGAAGAAAGTTAATTAAGTAGGGTTCTTCCATTGTCATCCCCTTTTAAAATGTAAATTTTTTTCGATGGGTAAATATATTACATGAAGATGAAATGCTTTTGTCCAGCATTTCCCAAACACTCCCAAGTCTACCCCAGACATGTAGGTGCTGACAGGTATGGCTGGGAAATTGTATTTTTAACAAGCTCCTCTGGTAAGTCCCATTATCTGCAGTGTTAGGAAACTGCTGTCACTCAATCCCCTGGACTTCCAAGCTTTGCCCTCTCTTTCTCCTACCAGTTTATTTATTCCTTCATTCATCCCACACACCTTCAAGAGTGTCTCCCACACGCTAGAACGTGTACATGTACATTGGGGCACAGTCCCCAGGCCCTTCCTTTTATAAAGCTCCAAGTGTAGCAGAGAAGACCAACATTGAGCAAGTTCTTACAAGGCAAAATATGCCACAAGGTGGGAAGTCCTGTGTGAAAGGTGAGGGCTTGGAAGAAAAAGGTAAGGATTCTAGAAGTTATTCTAAAGGTATTCAGAAATAGAGGGGCATAATGAGAATTACATTTTAGTATAGCTCACATTCATTTAGCCTTTACAATGTGCCAAGCAATGTATTAAGCACTTTACATGCAATATTAACTCAATTAATCCTAACAACAACCCTATGAAGTAGATACAACTGTTTTCCCCGTCTTGCAGAGGAGGCAAATAAGGCACACAGGGGAGATTAGTAATTTACCCAAAGTCACACTATAGAGCTTGTAACCAAACCTGTGTTGGTGTGCTTGGCCACTCTCCAGCCCCTCTCAAGGATCATCCTACACTGTGAAACTGGATGCTACTTGGTGCCGAATGGTTTGGAAAAGCAAGAATGAATGTAAGAACGCTAGTTTGGAGGCTGTGGCAGCTGTCCAAGCGAGAGATGCTACTGGTAATAGAGACAGAGAGAAACGTATAGATTTGAGAAATGTATAGAATCAAAACTAGCAGCTCTCAACTTTGGCTGCATATTGAATCACCTGGAAAGGTTTTAAAAATATAGGAATGTCTGGGTCTCACTTCCAGAAATTCAGATTGTATTGGTCTGGGCATTGAAATCTTTTTAAAGCTCCTCAGGTAGCCCAGTGTGCAGACAGTTAAAAACTACTAGTCTAAACCAGTATTTCTCAGACTTTAATGTGAATAAAAATAACTTTAACATCTTGCTAAAATGCAGATTTTAATTCAGTTGGTGGTGGGAGATAGCCCTGGACCGAGATTCTGCATTTCTAACAAGCTCCTGAGTGATGCAGGTGCTGCTAGTCCATAGACCACACAATGAATAGGTTCCTTACCTTAAAATGAGTTAGGTAGAGTCTATGGTTATTGATCTCATCAGTCCTTGGGGTGAGTGGGAAAATCCTGGGTCAATCAAGATACTAGGACTAGTCACCCTCTTCCAGAAGCATCCTTTTCTAGGTTTGTTGCTGGTTAGAGAGGACCAGGTTCTGATGGGTGTGCCCTTGAGAAAAGATTAATAATACTGGTTTAGGCTATAGCAACATGATTTAATGATTGAACAGCTATGAAAAGGAAGGGAGAAAAGCATAGTCAAGTTTGAAAAGCAGACTCAGGTTTCTAGATTGGCTATTTGATGATATTAGCTTAAATACAGAACACTGTAGAGCAGCTGAGGGGTGTGTGTATGTGTGTGTGTGTGTGTGTGTGTGTGTGTGTGTGTGTGTGTAGGAGGGAAATGAGTTCAATTTTGAACATACTGAGTTGGAGTTGCCTGTAAGACATCCAAATGGAAATATCCAGCAGAAGACTAGGTGGATGAAAATATTTGGGGCAGGTGGAGAAAAAGCCAACACAAAGACCAAAAAAAGAATATCCAGAGAAAATTAGAAAAACCAGGATGTGTGTTGCTGTGGAAGACGAGGAAAAGGCAAGAAAATTTTGAGAAGGAGGTCGTGGGAAATAATATTGAATGCTACTGAAAAATCTAGTAATTTAATGCTTAGAAGAAGTTTCCATTAGCTTTAGCAACAAATAGATCTTTGGTGAGAGCAGTTTCATTGTGGGAGGGGTAGGGGGATAGAAATAAAGTTGTGAGAGATGGAGGAATGAGTGTTAATGAGAAAGTATGGGAAATGTTTTAAAAGATGTTTGGTTGTGAAGGTCAAGAGAAAGACAGGGCAGCAGTCTAGCAAGAAGACATGTGACCAAAGAAGGTTATATTTTAAAGATGGGTGCATGTTTAAATGCTGATGGGAAGAAGTTGATAGAAGGGAATAAATTTTCCATAGAGGAAGAAAGAGAGGACAGTCAATCAAGCAAGATACCAGAAGAGGCAGATGAGGAAAACTGGTCATGACAGGAAGAGGACACCTCATCCCAACATGAGAAAAGAGTGTAGCAAAGATTATAAATATTGTGGAAGAGATTTGACGTTGTGTCTAATGGTTTCTATTTTTCCTGAGAAGAGAGACCTGAGTCACTGTCTAAGAGATGGAGATGGATAGCAGGATCAGAGGTTTGAGGAAAGTGGAAAAGATTTAAAATAGTTATTGGACGGAGCAAGCCAATCAGTGAATTGCTAGGCTAGGTTTGAAGGACCACTTGAGATGAGTAATCATGTATTTACAGTGGAATGAATTTACCTTGTCTTGTAACTTTTTTCTGGCAGAGCTTATCTGCCACAGGAAATGTACAAAGAAATTAAGTGATTTGATTTCATCCAGGCTTGAAAATTTCCTAGATAGTACAGTGAATTGAGTGAGCCTCCTCCTCACACCCCCTCCCCTGGCACAGAATGTAAGAAAGTACTCATTCTCAGGGTCATGCAAGTATGGGTTTGGCACCTGAAATTGAGTGTCCCCTTATATTTTGTGCAGGGGGAGGAGCATGTAGGGAGAAAGCTCACTGGTCATAAAGAATATTGGCAAGAGAGCAATTACAATGATGAGACATGCTACGCAAGAGGGAAGAAGAGGAAAGTCAAAATAGGGGAAAGTGGAGGGATGACGCAGTGGGGGAAACTGACTGAGTAAATGAAAAGGCAAGGAAGTTGTGGCCAGGGAGGAATGTCTGAAGTTGTGGTCTTAGAGGTGGAAGGAGTACTAAAAAGTGCCAAAGTTAAATGGGAGATGTGGGTGGCTGAGGTGGAGGTTGAGGAGCTCCAAAATCAGAGTGTTGAATGGGTTGTTCACATAGCTGTTGACTTTGCCCAGAATGTATGGTAAGACTTGGGATGGGGGGGGGAGGGAAATGGGCCTACTGCCAAAGGTCTTTGGTGAATACAGAGGCAAATCTAGGAGACCAACCAATGACAACAACAGGGAAGGTTAAAGAGAAATAAAACTCATAGGTATAAGTCTCAAAAGGAGCAGGATATTTTGGTTTTGGTTTTGGTTTTTGGTTTTGTTTTTCTTACAAGAAGGTGAAGGAGCTGAAAGTGACTTTGGAGAGTGAAGAAGAACCTGGCCCCACTGTCCCATAATGTGTGGGAATGTGAGCTGCAGCCAACTCAAGCAGCAGCTGGGGTGATGGTCTCTTCACTGATCAACCAAGTTTCACTTAAGGCTGTCATGAAAAGACTGCTTTATGAAAGAATTGAGTTTGTAGGCAAATTGGTTAAACAGGAAATTTTAATTCCAAAGAATCTGAAGCGTGGTAGAATTAGCTGGTTCACAGGTTGAAGAGACAGTAAGTCACAGTTAGTCCCATGAGAATGATGGGTGCCCAGAACTCTAAGAATTTCTATTTTGGCCTGCATGTGACATCTTGAAGCTACCACATGGGGCTCAAATTTTTTTTTTCTTCCTCATGGTTCTCAGGGATGGAATAGCAGTCAGTGATGATAGGGAGAACCTTATTGTGACTCCCATTTCCTTGGTGCCTTCCTTTCAGCTGAGTTGATAACAATAATGTAAATAATAATAGTAATAATTGCAAATTTAGGAAATTCTTACTGAATAAACTAAATGCCTACAATGTGCCAGGCACTGTTTTGGGTGGTGGAAATAGTTCACACATTACAGACAAAGTTCTTGACCTCACAAGATTTATACTCTATTAGATAGTCAAACCATGAATAAGAAATAAAAAACAAAATACATATCTAAGGTTGGGGAACTGTACTTACTATGAAAGAAAGTTAGGTGAGGTAAGTGCAAAGTAAGTTAAAGAATGCCTCTCTGAGCAGAGATCTGAATGATGTTGATAGGGAATCAGCCACGTGAAGATGCAAACAAAGAATATTCAAATCAAGGGAATAGCAAGTACAAAGGCCACATGGAAGGGAAGGCACTTAGGATGTTTGAGGAAAAACAAGAAGGCCATTATGGCTGATAGGAGGTCTTGCTAATGCCAAGACCTGAAAGCATCCCATTTTAACCACCTGCGGCTAAGGAGGAAGTTGTAGGGTCTCCATGGTTAAATTGTGTAAGGATCTGAATCTCCCTAAGCTGGTTCAAAAGGTTGAGGCTCAGTGAGAGCAGCAGGCTACCCTCAGGGGTGGTGGAGGAACTGAGGAATCCTTTCCACACATTGTATGGGAATGAACTTGTTTAGTAGGTCCAAGGCCATCTTGGTCCCTGATCTACTGCACAATCACACTGGATATGGAAAAGTGTTATTGCCACTTTCACATCTGAAGACATTTTATCATAAACTAGGGACTTGCCTAAGACCTTTGGCATGTGGCTATTGTATGAGGTAGTATTTGGCAGGAGCACCAGCAATGTGGTTGGCAGAAAAGTGACATGAAATAGGGGATTTAATTTTTCTATGAGGTCATAGCACGAGACTCAAGCAGAGAAGCCAAAGACCAAAAGGAAGTAAGGACCATGTCATGAACAGCACAACTTACGGGATACTAGATACACACCCATCTCAATGGGTATAGTCTCATGAATTACTCGTTTCTCTAATTGGGTTTCCTTATGTTTATGAATCAGAGCTGAGTTCATGGAGTCCCCTAGGGTCCCTGAGGCAATCATGACTTTAGTCCAAAGACAGGAGCCTATACCCTGATCTTTAATGGGATGAGAAATACTCCATTATGAGAGTGAAGACCAGTATGTAACATGAGATGGGATTCAGCAAATGCTCTGGAGCACCCATGAGCCTAACTCTACTAATAAAGTTGTTTTCACTGTTGTTGCCATTCAGCCTAGCAATTTACACAATCGTAGAGGATGGCGGATATGGGAGGTCAGCCATAGTAGCTATGCAAATATATATGCTTTATTGGGAGATCACTTTGGTAATGCCCAGGTTTCAGGAATTTGGGTTTAGCACACAAAAGGGAGTCCCATGGAGTTCTCTACTCCCTAACCCCCAAACTACCTCCTGCCTTCCTGGAAATGTCTATGAGGCTAGATCTTTCAACTCAAGCTCTTAGTAAAGGTAGGGGTTGAAGGAATGGTCCCTGCCTCCCACCTCAGAATTCTCTAGAGTACATCAAGACCTTTGGCCAGGCAAACGTAAGAAAACACTATCTACCTCAGCAGGGCAGGAAGTAAGGTATGAGGGGATGCAGGTATTTGGGCTCTATCAGAATTTTTAATGACACCTCACCACAAACAACTAAGACCACAAGTATGCATGTAATGACTATTTTCCCTCTACAGCTCAGGGAATATCTGCCATGTTCTGCCTCCCATCCTTCTGTTGAAAGGTTCCTTTTCTCGCCTGATCTTCCTAGTTCTGATCTCATTGTCTCACATTCAGATTTTACCTCTCTGCCTAGCCTGTCTGGATTGATGTCTTACTTGGATGATTGGCCTTGAGTTGGCATCACCCCAGAATGTTGCCTCTCAACTTGACTGTCTTAGCACTATGCACTGTGGTTCTAGGAAAATGTTCCTCTTATGCCCATTCCAAGCCCCCAAATACTAAAGCTCAAGGACCTTATTTCTTTGAGGCACTTGTGAGTAATTATAGTGCTTATTAAAATTATTTGTTTATGCATTGGTTTCCTTCAAATTTCCTGCGAGCCTCTGAGGGTCAATAGACCTGCAAACTGATCTCTCATCTATAAAAAGAAGAATAAAAATGTCTTCTTTGCCTACCTTGTAGGGTTCTTCTGAAGATAAAAGGAGAAAAATGACAGGAAAGCACTCAGGTAACGTGTAAAACATCATTAAAACGTGTTGTTGTTACCAAAACCCTACTGATAAGTTACTGAGCTTTATGTAATCTGTTCCCTGCCCACCTCTCCAAATTCAAGTTCTAGTCAGTCTCATCTTCTTCAGAGTCCAGCAAGCTCATCACTGGGGGCAAAGGAAAAGTTTTCCTCTGCCCTCTCAAGGTTTGCTGAACATCACTGACAAGAATCAGATTAACAGAAAAGGCATACAAATTTATTAACATGTACATGGGAGCCTTTAGAATGAAGACCCAAAGATACAGAGGAATTGTCTACATTTCTGTTTAGGTTTAACAAAGTATGGACAGCCATGTAGAAATACGATTAGACAAAAAGGACAAAAAGGATACAATCTAATGCTAATAGACTGATTGGGGAAAGTCAGCAAAGCCTGTCTGTCTAGATTATTTTTGGCCTCTCTGAACATGCATTCCTTCCTTCTGGGTATGGAACAGGACCCACTCTGAAATGGGAGTCTTAAGACATACAGTCAAAAAAGGTAGTATCAGATAATATTTTATGGCTAGTTCTTATACAAAATGGTAGGGGAGGGAGACAGAGTAACATTTTTAGGTTTTATAGCTGGCTTTGGGGGAAAAGGGTTCTGGTTTCTATGGCTAGCCTTGGGAGAGAATGGGACTGAGAGATAGGAAGACAGAAGATCAGAGAAAAACTTTTGTTTCTGAGGCCTTCATTTTGGGGTATTGTTTTCTGAGTCCCAACACTCTCCAGTCTGAAACTTCCCCGAGAAATTTTGCAGTCCAGAAACTGGATTGGTGGTTTGTCTTATAAGCCGTTGAACCAGTTTCTCAGTCTTGAGAATAGGCCAGTCCAGATAAACAGTTAACAGTTGAGTCTCATTTTAGGCAGTGGTGTTGCACATGGGCTTTCGCCAAAGTCAGGCCTCTATATGATTTGAATAATCAGATATTTAGTAAGAGACATTTTATGGAAATTAGAAAAACAAAGATTAATGGTTAGAACAAATTATAAATTCAGTTTTTGAGTCCAGAGTGTAGCCAGTCAAGAAGATTTTTAAATGTTGAGATAAGAAGTATCTTTAGATGAAGTGAGTGTAGATTGGCAATCTGATACATTTTTCCTGGTTTGTAGTTTCTGTTAGGTGTTCCAGTGAACTTTTTGAGTAGTCTATACATTAACAGGCACAAAGGCTGTTTATATATTAAGTTATTCTAATTATTTTTAAAGTTTATATTAAGTTATCTAGCTTTAGTTTGTAGGGCTTTAGGACAGAGCAATTTTAATTTTAGTGATTTCAAGTCAGAAAAATTAAAAAGAAAATTACAAATATTAGTTTGAAGACTTATTGCCAGGAAAGAATTTAGGATTCAGTCAAAACAGTAGGCAAATAATAAAAACTTAAAAACAATAGACAAGGCTAGAATCTGATAACAGGTGTACAATAGGGTTTTTATTTTTAACAAAATGTCACTGTCGTAGAAACTGCAAGGAGGTTTTGGTCTAGGTCTAGTTGCTTATCACAGAAGATCAAATTATTCAGACAGCAAAGATTGCCAAGGAAGAAAGAAATTTTTAATACAACAGAAATCTGGTCAGAAGAATGGGAAAAGCTCCCTCAAATCTTTCTCTGACTAGGGGAAATTATATGCTTTTAAGGGAGGGGCCAGGTGCCTTGGGGAAATTTGTGATGCCTATGTGCATTGGGGGCAGGTTGTAGAGGATGGTGTATCTTGTCAGGAAGTCTTCCCAGGGACCTTCAGAATCTCATCTGAAAATCCACCATTTCTGGGAAACAATTCAAAAGGTCAAGTAGTTAGTTAAGGGAGAGGATTATATATTGGTCACTGAAATTTATTCAGTGCGGGGCCAGTTATATCACCATGGCATTTGGGGTGATAGTTGGTTGACAGAGGCAGCTGGTTTTTATAAGGAACCTTACTGTAGTCAAAAATTTGATAACTACTACACTCATCTTCCTCTACTATCTGAAGACAGATAGTGCAAAGGCACAATAGAAGACAGGAGTAGAAAGTGCTTATAAATCCACCATGACTTAGCCAGGGTGCTCGCTACACTTCATACCTGGCCTGTCTTCCTCCCCAGCATACTATGACTTTGGAACCAGCGAAGAGGCATCATGTTGTGGAATATCCACTTTGTGACGCTCAGGGCATGCACAATACATAGCACGCTCATTCCTGCTGCCTGGTTGTTATTCACATTGATTCCCTTCCTTGAAATAACCTCCTCTTACCCTTTAACTTGCTAAATTCTCCCCATCTTTGAGGACCCAAATCCAGTTCCATCTTATTCAGAAAGCCTTCCCAGAATATTCCCCCCTCATCAATCACCTTCCTCTGACTTCCTACGGCACTTAGAACCTGCACCTGAACAATTCGGCATCTGCAGCTGTCCTGTGTCGTGTCTGTCTCCCTAATTGTTTTGGGTAGGTTAGGCTCCTCTCCTGACTTCTGTGTACTTCTGTATCTTTTGTTGTGCTGTCTAGCAAAATACTGGGTACATAGTAAGTATTCAATAAATTCCTGTTGATGGAAGAGCATGTTTGAAAGCTAACGAAAAGAAAATTAGTGAAGGACTTCATCCACCTCACACTTTTGCCTCCAGCTGCCCTTTAACAAAAAGCAATGCCACAGTTTGTTGTCTTAGTAATATATAATTAATTGCATAAGAAATTATGATTGTCTTCCCCAAATTAAATATATGTAATTTTGCTATTAGGTGTATAACTTGTTTTTATGATAAAGAACTAGAAATATTTTATATCATTTCATGTATACTTTCATTTAACATTTTATGAGTGTCTGCTATCTGCCACACCCAACACTAGGTTCTAGGGACAGGAAGATGAAAGAAACCCAGCTTCTCCCTTCAAATATCTCAGCAGTTGGGGAAAATAGGCCTATAAACAGTCAAATACAACAGAAGAAATGCTCTGACAGAGTTAGAGGCCTCTCTCTCACAACTTCACAGAGGAAGTGAAAAAGAAAAAGACTTATTAAATATATACAATTTTATCTGTCAATTAATTTTTTTAAAAAATCCTATAAGTTCTTGGCCTATAACGAATTTAAAAATATGATGTCCTCTGTATCTAGTAGAGCACATTTTAAGTGTAAAAAAATCTATATATTTTAAACTCTTTAAAGGAGCTTTTGTGACTATCCTATCATATAGTGTTTGGTGAAATAAATAAAATAGTTTATTTATTATCATGAAATAACTATAATATCCTCATTGTTAGTTTTATGTCTAGCACACTTCAAAGAATAAACTGCAATTGAACTTGCATTCCCAGGAATTGCTGTTTATTTTCCTGGAAAGAAAGTACTGGAACTTTCTAGTCCATACCTACCTTGGTTCTGAAGATGTTCAGCTCCTAATAAAAGTCCTAGAACTTTGTATTGATACACTTGGAGGAAAAAAAACCTTGATAGTTCCTCAAACACAGGCCACAGGCATCCATAAGAGGTGGTGCTCAGGAACTTCTTCCCATTGAAAATTGGTCCTCTTTAGTGCTTTTCCTCAAGGCTACTCTAATTCTAAATGGAGCCATTATTTTTATTCTTCTATCAAGGTTTTCCTTTAACATCTTACTCAAGCATGGGTAACAACTCTGTAACTTTTTTTTTAACTTGGAAACTTTGCCCAGGCCAGCCTGGTTTGCAGAAGGTCCTTGTATGTGACCAGGACTCTGGTATTCCGTAGGGAAGGGCCTGACCCTGCATAAGCAGGAGCAGAGTTGCCAGGAAGGGCACTCTCTGTTCTGTGTCCCTCAGCGCCCCTGGGCAAGGCCTCTTAACTCCATCCTTGGAGGGGTGGAGTAAAAAGGGTTGATGCCCTACTACAGCGAGTCAGTTTGGATCATCTGTTAAAAGCAGAATACAAGGGCTTATCCTCGGTATCCAGGCAGTAGCCAAATTATAGACTCGTGTTCTGAGAAGGAGAATCTCAACAAGAATCCCTAACAATTGCACCAAAAGACACTTTCCACCAGGAGCTGCCACACATATGCAGCAAATGATCTCTGAATAACTTTTTAGCAGCTCCCCTCTAGCCACAGATCAAGTAACCTCTGAAGTATAATCTCTTAAGCTTGCCGATACCTATTGCTTATCTCACCCCAACTAAATAAATAGGCAACAGGGCCCAAGGATCCCCTGGGAGAGGCACGGCACTCCCCAAAGGCTGAGGGTCTTGTTCACCACATTTAAGGGTTTAGAGCTCATTACATAAGTATTGGAAAAGCTTGATAACCGACCTCCGCTCCCAAACCGGAAACTTCGAAAAGAAAGTTACTGAATATGTATACAGAGTTCTGGATTTTGGCCAGCCTTGAGGAGAGCTGATCATTCAGCCAGGTTCACGCCAATGATTCCAGTTTCCATCTTAAATTTCTTCTTCCCACTGTCTCTAACCTCCTTCTTCACTGTTGTGCCTAGGGCCTTCACTCTGATGTGTATAATTTTGATTTTGTTGTCCAGTTCAAGAATGTTTGCACTCTAAGAGGAGCTTTGGGTGGGGCCACCTGAAGAAAACTCAGAGTCACTCCTGCTGAGATCCGAACAAAGAGACAACTCTTAAGTATTTTCCCACCCAGGCTCTCCACAAAGCCCATAACTGGTTGATCACTCCCCTCAGAAGACTGAGCCTATTTTCCAAACCATGAATTCTGATCCAAGGTTCAGCAGAAGAGTGTTTGTGCCAATCTCAGGTGCAAATAAATGCCAGCCTGAAAGACAGTGTTTGAACACAGACATTTAGAATTGTGTGAACATTTTCTTGGTTTATGGTGATAATAAGGAAATTTATCTGCAGACTTTAAAATGATCTGAAAAACACCCAGAATAGAGGCAAGTGAGTAGTATGATTCTATTGCCATAATGTGAGGTTCCAAAGGGAGGCAGGGCAGACCATTGACCTTACTATTCAGAAGGTTCTAGCTAGTAGCCCTCAAAACCTCATTTCATCAAGTTTGTGTCTTTTTTACATCAGATAGTTATTGTTATCATCAACAAGCTTTTAATTTTTCAGTATATGCCCGAACTATTTCATAATAACCATATAAGTACTATTGTTATTCCCCTTTTATACGTGTGGGAACCGAGGCTCAAGGATGTTAACATTCCCAAGCCAGAACCTAGTTTCATGCCAAGGTTTGTTTTGTTCCAAAGACAGGCTCACAGGCACTCCTTCAAACTGGGTGGGCCCTCACTCTTGAGTTGCTGGTGTACTTGCTCTCACAAAGGTGCCTCCTCTGTGATTGTCTCCCCCTGACCTAGCAACCCCCTCACTAAGCTTCTTACTCTCTTAGCGTCTTTTCTACCCATTTGGCAGACAATCCCATACCCTTCAGCTCAGACGTCTCCATTGTACACCCTCTACCCCTGGGTTCACCTGACTCATAACTAGGCCAGCTCTCTGCTGCCCCCTCGTGGACTAACCCAGGACCTACTTCAGTAGCAGCTGTACTAAAAGGTGTTTCTTTCCTTATTTGCAGCCTTAGTACTAGTCTTCCCAGCTAGATCATTAACCAGCAGGTCTAGGTATAAGAATGATTCATCTGACATTTGAACCTGACAAAGGTTTTCCAGACTCTGAGACTATCACCAGTTTCAGAAGTTGCATATTTCAACAACTCATCTTAAGATGACCTGTTCTCTGCCTTGATAATTAAGTGGCAAAGTGACAAAGTGACTACAATATTTTTTTCCCAATGGACACTGGAAACACTAAAAAGTCAAAATTTTTTGTGGTAAATTGTGAGACTCACTGGGAAGCTGAATGGAATATCAAGGAAGCTTGTCTTTTGTTTAGTGATTCTCAACTGAGGAAAGTGCTTTTTAACCAACACAGACAGCTACAAAATACATGGAGAGAGGGAGAGGAAAAATGGCAAATTAGAAGCAACCAGCACTTGCCACTGACAAGGAGAGGACTGAAAGTAGCAGGCAGATGCCCACCTACAGATGGGCTTTCTTGGAGAGAGCATTGTGACACATTGGAGAAGAAAAGGGGGACACATTCAGAGTAAAGGAGAAAGTCACAAGGTGATCCACTCAGCAAGATTGGAAGGTACCTAGGGGAGGCATCCACACATGGGGAATGGCAGGAGAAGAGAACCCCAGGACTCCACACTCCACCCATGGACACTGTGGCCCAAGTTGTGAGGAGGTCCCTACCACCACTGCAGACCCTCGGACTGATCAAGGAGCTGCTCAGAATATGTGCAGCGACATTGCACCAGATAGCAGGCACAGCAGGAACCTGGTGACCTCTGTTCCTAGGTCAATGCAGCTGATGTAATTCTGACCTATCAGGTCCAGAGTGCCTGGTCTACACATGGCTCAGACTGTGGCACCCACATCTTCATCACCCCATCCAGGCTGGGGAAGGAGCTGAGAGATTATATACTCTCAAATTCTGGTGACTGGAAGCTGAGCAACCCTCCTCCTTACTGGGGAGTCAAGCAGAAACAGGTGCCACAGACACCACCTGAGAAGCCCTGCCACAACTGCTTTGGGGGGTCCTAGGCAGGAGGAGAACCCAGGCCCCCTTGGCAGCCTGGCCCCACACCCCTGCCTTTAAGGCTCCTATGCCACACAACCTTGCCCCTGGGACTCCCACCCACCACCTGGTGGGGATGCCACCAGATACCTACTAGCCACAAGCCGCCATCACACCTGGAAACAGGTGGAGTGAATGTCCATATCTCTGACATCCATGACCACTGCTTAGCTAACCACTCCCAATTGCCACTGCCACTGTCATTGGGAGACCTGGGCAGAGCAATCTTACATAATACCAGCCTCTGTGGAGAAGGACTTACCCAGCCCCCTGTCCAAGCTTCCACCAGGGGCCACAGAGATCATCCAGCACCACCTTGAACTGAGACAATCACAGGGGATCAGGATAACACAGAACAGCTGCATTACAGGCTCTCAGTGAATCTGCCCCTCTCCTGCCAGGTCAGGCTTCTGAAGTAGTACACAAAAGTACCACCCAAGGGACCTCTCCTTCTTCTCACTAAGTAGGAGAGTTCTCAGTAAAAATGAACAGGTACATTGCAAACTTGTTTACCCTGAGCTGTGAGAAGAGGTTTCAGATGAGAAGAAACCAGCAAAAGAACTCTGGCAACATGAAAAAACAAGCTAGTTTGACACCACCAAGAGATCACAATAGAACTACAGCAATAGACCCCAACCAAAATAAAATTGTTGAAATGTCAGAAATATAATTAAGAATATGGATAGTAAATGAGATGGATAACACTGAAGAGAAAATGGAAAACCGAAACAAAAAAAGCCAAAAAAATTTCAGGACATCAGTGAAAAACAATGAAAAAGTTACTAAAGAGCTGAACAACATAAAAAAGGACATAACAGAACTCAAAGAAATGAAAGAGTCATTTAAGGTACTTCAAAATATAGCAGAAAGCCCCAACAACAGGCTAGACTAAGCAAAAGAAAGAATCTCAGAATTTGAATACAAGGATTTTGAACTAACCCAGTCAGTCAAAGATGCAGAAAGAATAAAGAAGACTGAACAATCACTCAGAGAAATAAAGGTCTATGTGAAATAAAACAATATATGAATTGTAAGTATCCATGAGGGAGAAGAAGAAAAAGCAAAAAGTGTGGAAAACTTATTCAAGTGAATTATTGAGGAAACATTCCCTGGTATCAGCAGAGATTCAGAAATCCAGATCCAAGGTGGTCATCAAACACTGGAAAGATTGATAGCAAGTAAGACATCTCCAAGACACACAGTCATCAACCTCACCAAAGTCAAAATGAAGGAGAAAATTCTACAAGCTGAAAGATGAAAGCAACAACTAACTCACAAAGGAAAACCCATCAGGCTAATAGCAAATTTCTCATCAGAGACCTTATAAGCCAGAAGGGATTGGGGCCCCATTTTTAGTATTCTTAAACAGAACAATTGGCCGGGCGCGGTGGCTCATGCCTGTAATCCTAGCACTCTGGGAGGCCGAGGCGGGCGGATTGCTCGAGGTCAGGAGTTCAAAACCAGCCTGAGCAAGAGCAAGACCCTGTCTCTACTATAAATAGAAAGAAATTAATTGGCCAACTAGTACATATAGAAAAATTAGCCGGGCATGGTGGCGCGTGCCTGTAGTCCCAGCTACTCAGGAGGCTGAGGCAGTAGGATTGCTTGAGCCCAGGAGTTTGAGGTTGCTGTGAGCTAGGCTGATGCCATGGCACTCACTCTAGCCTGGGCAACAAAGCGAGACTCCGTTTCAAAAAAAAAAAAAGCACAATTGCCAGCTAAGAATTTGGTATCCTGCAAAACTAAGTTTCATAAATGATGGAGAAATAAAGACTTTTCCAGATAAGCAAACACTAAGGGAATTTGTCAAAACTAGACCTGCCCTATAGGAAATACTCCAAAGTGCATTATACTTGGAACAGCACAATAAATACCCAACCATGCAAAAATACCCATGAGTTAAAGTTCATAGCTCTTATAGAAACCAGCACAAGAGGGAAAACCAAACAACAAGGTAGCATCCAACATGCTGAACAGAACAGTATCCCACATATTAATACTAACAGTGAAAACAAATGGTATTAAGTCCCACTTAAAAGACATAGACTGGGCTGGGAGCAGTGGCTCATGCCTGTAATCCTAGCTCTCTGAGAGGCCCAGGCAGGAGGATTGGTGGAGGTCAGAATTTCAAGACCAGCCTGAGCAAGAGTGAGACCCTGTCTCTACTAAAAATACAAAAAAATTAGCCAAGCATAGTGGCACACAACTATAGCCCCAGCTACTCAGAAGACTGAGGCAGGAGGATCACTTGAGCCCAGGAGTTTGAGGTTGCAGTGAACTATGATCATGCCACTGGTGCACTCTAGACTGGGCAACAGAGCAAGACTTGGTCTCAAAAAAAAAAAAAAAAGACACAGAATGACTGAATGGATGAAAAAACATAAGCTAAGTATATGCTGTCTCCAAGAAACACATCTAACTCACAAGAACTTGCACAGACTCAAGGTAAAGGGATGAAAAATATATTTCACACAAATGGAAACCAAAAGAGAACAGGTGTAGCCATTCTTATAGCAGATAAAATAGAATTTAAATCAACAATGGTAGAAAAAAAGACGAAGATGGTCATTATATAATGGTAAAGAGAGCAGTTCAACAAGAAGACATAGCAATCCTAAATATATATGCACCTAGCACAGGAGAGCCCAGATTCATAAAGCAAATTCTACTAGTTCTAAGCAAAGAAATAAACAGTAGCATCTTAATTGCAGAGACTTCAACACCCCACTGACAGAACAGGACAGATTATCGAAGCAGAAAATGAACAAAGAAACACTGGACTCAAACAGGACTCTAGAACAAATGAACCTAGGAGACATTTACAGAACACTTTACCCCCAAACTACTGAATACGCATTCTTCTCATCAGCACATGGGACATTTTCCAAGATTTATCACATCTTAGGCCACAAAACAAGTCTCAGCAAATTCAAACAAATTGAAATCATATCCCTGTATCTTCTCAGACCACAGTGGAATAAAACTACAAATCAAATCCAAGACAAACACTCAAATCTTCACAAAGTCTTGGAAATTAAACAACTAGCTGCTGAACAATCCTTGGTCAGTGATGAAATTAAGATGAAAATCAAAAGATTCCTCAAACTGAGCAATAAAGGGGGCACGAACTTTCAAAAATCTATGTGATACAGAAAAAGCACTCCTAAGGGGAAAGTCCTTAGTCTTAAATGCCTACATCAAAAAGACAGTAAGATTACAAATTACCAACTTAAGTTCACATCTCAAGGAACTAGAGAAAGAAGAGCAAACCAAACCCAAAGCCAGAAGAAAAAAAGAAATAACAAACCTCTGCCAGGCACAGTGGCTCACACCTGTAATCCTAGCACTCTGGGAGGCCAAGGCAGGAGAATTGCTTGAGCTCAGGAGTTCAAGACCAGGCTGAGCAAGAGCGAGACCCCCATCTCTACTATTAATAGCAAGAAAATTAGCCAAACAATTAAAAATAGAAAAAATTAGCTGGGCATGGTGGCACTTGCCTGTAATCCTAGCTACTTGGGAGGCTGAGGCAGGAGGATCTCTTGAGCCCAGGAGTTTGAGTTTGCTTTGAGGTAGGCTGACGCCACGGCACTCACTCTAACCCAGGCTACAGGGTGAAACTCTGTCTCAAAAAAGTAAAAAAAGAAAAAAAAAAGAAAGAAATAACAAAGCACACAGCAGAGCTAAACAAAATGAAAATAAAACAAAAAAAATACAAAGGATCAGAAAAAAAGCAGTTGGTTCTTTGAAAAGATAAATAAAATCAATAGACAATTAGCCAGATTAACAATAGAAGGGAATGGACTAAAAAAGATTAATCAGAAATGAAAAAGGAGACATTACAACTGATTACTACAGAAATGCAATATATCATCCATGAGTACTAGTACAGCAATAACAAAAATAAATAAATGACAATTAAATTAAAAGGCTTCTGCACAGCAAAGGAAGTAATCCACTGAGTAAATAGACAACCTACAGAATGGGAGAAAATATTTGTAAACTATATCCAATAAAGGGCCAATATCCAGAATCTATTAATACAAAGAACTCAAACAAATCAGCAAGAAAAAACTAACAACCCCATTAAAAAGTGAGCAAAAGACATGAACTGAAGTTTTTGAAAATAAGATAGGCAAGTGGCCAACAAACATATAAAAAAATGTTCAACATCACGAATCATCAGGGAAATGCAAATTAAAACTACAATAAGATACCACCTTATCCCTGTCAGAATGGCCATTATTAAAAAGTCCAAAAACAATACATGCTGGCATGGATGCATAGAGAAAGAAGCACTTATACACTATTGGTGGGACTGCAAATTAGCACAACCTTTATGGAAAACAGTATAGAGATTCCTCAAAGAAATAAATGTATACTTACAATTCAATCCAGCAATCCCAGTACTGGGTATCTACCCAAAGGAAAATAAGTCATTATGTCAAAAAGACACCTGCACTCAAATGTTTATGGCACCACAATTCACAATTGCAAAGATGTGGAATTGACTTAGGTGCCCATCAATTAATGAGTGGATAAAGAAAATGTGGTATTACATATGGAAATAAAACTCATCAGAAATGAAGTAGGTGGGAGTGGGGAGAAAGGGATGAGTAAATTCACATATAACAGGTGCAATGCACACTATCTGGGTGATGGGCACACTTATAACTTTGACTCAAACTGTATAAAAGCAACTTATGTAGCCAAAACATTTGTACTTCTGTAATACTCCAAAATAAAATAAGAAAATTTTTAAAAAAGAAAGTGTGGTATTAAAAAAAAGAAAATGCGTACACACATACACACACACACACACACACACACACACACACAATGGAACACTACTCAGACATAAAAAGGAATGAAATAATGTCATTTGTAGCAACTTGGATGGAACTGGAGAACATTCTTGTAAGCGAAGTAGGAAAAACAAACACAACGTGTACTAGTAAATGGAAACTAAACGATGGGCACATGTGGGCACAAAGAAATGTAAAGGAAATTGTAAACTAATAAGGGGGTGGGAGTGGATGAGGGGTAAAAACTCTCAGGTACAATGAACACTGTTATGGTGATGGGCACAGTAAAATCCCTGATTTAAGTATTATACCAGGTATTCATGTAACAAAAACATTTGTACCCTCTTAATACTTTGAAATAAAAATAAATAAATAAAATCATGGAAAGACATAAAAAGAAAACATGCAGAATTTCTCTCACCAGATTCTTGTCCTTGGTACAATAGTTGATGCAAGGGCAATGCAAGGGTGATGCAAAAGTTGTTGGATTTCAGGAAACTTTGACTACAACGCAGTAGGTCTTGCCTAGGAAGCACTCTTCTAATTTTTTTCTTTTATATTTAAAATGAAGTCCTCCATATAGGAATAACATTTATCAGGTGTCAGGCAGGTAGGAGGGGGGAGGAGGGGATGGGTATATACAAACAAAACGAGTAAGATGTGCTCCGTCTCGGGGATGGTCACACTTGAAGCTCTGACCTGCGGGGGGAGGGGGACATGGGCAATATACGTAACTTTAACACTTGTATCCCCATAATTTGCTAAAATAAAAAAATGTAAAAATAAAATAAAATAAAATGAAGTCCTCAGTGCAGTTAGTCTTCTTGAAAGATCAAAGTGTTCAATAGGATCTAAGGCAGCCAACTTGGCCGGTGGAGACATTTATTTAAAAGAACTGCTAAAGAGCACTGGACCAGGAGTCGGGGGATCTGGGTTCTGATTCCA
This sequence comes from Mirza zaza, assembly GCA_008750895.1. Lineage (NCBI taxonomy): Eukaryota > Metazoa > Chordata > Mammalia > Primates > Cheirogaleidae > Mirza > Mirza zaza. The sequence goes on from VSMD01017434.1 coordinate 27,253, forward strand.
GCATTGTGACTAATTACAAGTGAAGTTTTTGCAAGTAAGAGAAGAGTTAGGAAAATGATAGAGGTCTACCTAACTATGGAAGCCATAGGGACATTGATGTTTTGTTCAATGTACAGAAAAAGGGTCAATCTGATAAATTATAATTGTTCAACAAAGGAAAGTATGATTCAGGAAGCAGTGAGGTCTCTGTTACTTGAAGGGTTAAAACTATAGCTGGGTCACCTATGAGGTAGGTTAAAAAAATAAATTATTGCATCAGTAGAAAAATTAGAATAGATAATTTATAAGGTTTTGTCTGCACTCCACACTTAGCACTTAGTAGGTACTCAGGAAAAGGCTGTGATAGAAAGGAAAGAAGGGAGGGGGGGAAGAGTAGAAGAGGGATAAATCTATTTCACTTCTTTCTCAATGGAATATGGTAGGCTATAAATAAATGAAGGCAAGCTCACATAAATACTAACTTTTTAAATTGGCACTATGAAAAGATTAATAGATGTTAGAGAACAATTGTATTAGATAAGACTGTTTAGGATGCCATAAAATAATAATGCTAGTCAACATTTATTAAACACTTAACACATGCCAGGTGCCATACTACATCTATTTAAATATTTAAATACTACTATCAAACCGATGAGGTAGGTTCTTTTAGTTTAGAAATGGTTAGCGGCCTGTTTGAGGCCTCATAACTACAAAGAGCCAGGATTGGGAAATGAACTCGTGTGTGTGTGTGTGTGTGTGTGTGTGTGTGTGTGTGTGTGTGTGACTCTGAAGCCTATGCTGGTAGCATCTAATGCTGCCTCTCTACTTCAATCTGTGGTTATGAGTTGTTATTGTTGTTTATAATGAAATTATTTTTAAGTAGGTAATACATGCATATGGTATACAAAGCAAAAGGTAAAATTCTTTTTAAAAGGATACAGTGCTCAGTAAGTCTAAAAAAATAGTCATTCTCCCATGCCTGTTTGTCAATCACCCAGTAACTTGCCCAGGCTACAACTACTGTAACAGTTGCTTCATTTTTTATTTTTACAAAACTGTGGTTTGACATTGCAGCATTTTGTAGTCTACACAAATCTGAGCCATGTTATTATGGATTTCTTCTCTAATTTTTAAATTTTTGAGTGTAAAAATTCTTCAAAATTGATCTCATAAAAATCATGATGAAAACAGTTCATAGTGCATTGCAAATGCTCATGCTTTTCTGACATTAATTGTTCAATTTGACTAATCAAGCTTAGAGATATAGCATATTCTAATTCTTTTACATTTTCTATTTCAATGACGTAACTTCTTTTTACAATGAGATGGAACATCTGTCTAATGAAAAATGGGCCATTATTATTCATCTTAAGCCATGAAGCATCGTTCAACAGCTCTGAACTAATGGTCATTACATCAAATAGGTTTTACTTTCATCATTATTTCTAATACATGTGAAATTAATACACAGTGTTTGTCATTACTGAGCACTAGGATGTAATTCTAGAAGAAGCAATTAATGTCTATCAGAAGTTTTTTAAAATATGATTATCAAATACTCAACTAATGAATCATTTGCATATCTGAAATTATAACCTAAACATTAAGCACTCTTGTGATAGTATGCATTAGGCTTAAGAATGAAAAAAAAAGAATGAGAGATATCAGATATTAAGTTATTTACATAGTCCACTTCCCTCCTAGCTCAGAATTTTTTCTAAGGAGAATTCATTTTCAAAAGAACAGTTAAACAGCTTCAGGGGAAGGCACTTCTGGTGCTTTTCCAGGAATTAAATTTTTTTCTCTTATTTCTTTTATTTACATAAAAAAGAAAGTTGTTTAGAAGATATGAACCTCTTAATAAGAAAAATCATGGTTAATTGTCAAATTCAATCTCTATACAGAAAAATGCCATCCATTTCCAAACGTTGGATGTAAACTCTCTGTAAAGGGGCAAAGAATAATACACTGTATTTCCCCTGCAGTGTTATATTGCACGTTCACCTTACGGAGCATATGCTGCTCTTTTGAAATATGCAGACTCCCCCCTCATTGTACAGGGCCTCTGTGAAAAGATTGAGGGCTCTACAGAATTAACATATGAATAGGCTAACATACCTCCCAAGAAGCCCCTGCACAGGGGTGGGGGCGACAAACGGGGAAATCCTTTATATTCCTTCTGCAGTTAATGAAGAGTAAGAAGACCTTTTCTGACCAATTTTTCTTGGAGATTCAGAATTTAAATTTAAAATGTTGAGTGTAGAAAATATCCATTTAAATCCAGATGTCCCTTCATAACCAATCCAGCCCACTGAAAAAGGCAAATGTCCAATATCTGAAAAGAGTAATTGCTGGTATCAATATTAATAATTGAAAGCTGATTATTGCTGTTCTTGCCAACCAGCTACTCAATTCAGGTCATTTTTGCAAAAATGCTTCACCTGGAAAAGGTAGGCCTTCAGGACTAGGTTAGGGGCAGTGTTCTAGATATGGGGGCATGGCCAGAGGGAGGGGTGTTAAGGTAGTGTTTCTGAAGAATGGAGCCTAGAAAGTAGAGCTGAAGCCAGGAGATTAGTCTAAGGGGATAAGGCTAGACTGGGCAGGATTACTGTCAGCAAAGGTCTAATCAGAGACCAAGACCCATTTACTAAGGAGATTAGGGTGCCTGCTGCACTAATCAATTCTAATATAGGGTTCCACATATCTTTCCTACATAGAAATAAGAGTTAAGTGTCACTTCCTCTGGGAGCCACCTTCCCTGACCTCCACGGTGGCTTAGATGCCTTCCTCTGTTCTCTCATGATACCCTGTACTTCTTGCAATATTACAGAGAAATTCTAGCATTATTACATAGAAGCGCTTCCATGTCTTTTCCCCTCACTGTGGTATGTAAGCTCTGCAATGGTCACAACCATGCCCACACTGCTCTTTTCTGTGTCCGGAGTCTAGTACAATGCCAAGCACATAATTGATGCTTAGTAACTATTTGCTGAATAATGAAAAGTTTGGTTCTAGGTGTAAGTGAGGTGTATGTCATTGCCATGGTTAGGCAGCTGAGCCCAGGAAACCTGGTAAGTTGCTTCATGGGACATAATGGTTTTTTTTTTGTTTTTTTGTTTTTTTTTTTTTTTGAGACAGAGTCTCGCTTTATTGCCCAGGCTAGAGTGAGTGCCGTGGCATCAGCCTGGCTCACAGCAACCTCATACTCCTGGGCTCAAGCAATTCTGCTGCCTCAGCCTCCCAAGTAGCTGGGACTACAGGCATGTGCCACCATGCCCGGCTAATTTTTTCTATATATATTAGTTGGCCAATTAATTTCTTTCTATTTATAGTAGAGATGGGGCCTTGCTCTTGCTCAGGCTGGTCTCGAACTCCTGAGCTCAAATGATCCGCCCACCTCGGCCTCCCAGAGAGCTAGGATTACAGGCGTAAGCCACCGCGCCCGGCCAATGGGACATAATGTTGATGAGTCCCTGTCCGTGAAACAGTCAGTCTCCTGGACCAGACCACTAACCACCATTTTGGTTCAGAGTGATGCTTTCTGCTGCAGCAGCATTGTATACTAAGTTGTCACTGAAATTAGAGGGAAAGGCTTAGATGGGAAGCAGGGAGGGTGCACAATCAGATGAGAACAAGTAGAGGAGACGAGGGTAAGAAACAGCTTGCATGCCAAGTAAGATGGGATGGAGTAGGGATGGAGAGATACCATGAAACCAAACCAGTAGAGACAGGAACCTGCAAATTTGGTTTAAGAGGGGGGTTAGAAAACTGTGGCCCACAGGCCAAATCTAATCTTGAGCCTGTTTTTGTACCCCTGGGATCTAAGAATGGTTTTTATATCATTAAATGGTCATAAAAAATATAAGAATATGCAACAGAGATGGCATGTGTCCCACAAAGCCTAAAATATATGATATCTGGTCCTTTACAGAAAAAGTTTGCTGACAGATGATTTAAGTAAATGAAACAATGAGAGCAAAAATAACCACATCCACAGGCATAGACATGCTCATACACACACACACATTCACATGCAAATACATATGCACGTAAATTCACCATAATAACAAAAAGCCATTTTGTTGTAATTTGAAAATAGCAAAGGAATTTTGATGCCCTATGAAGTTTTTCAAAATGGAAATTAACCCATTTGTATTATTTGGCAATTAAACTAACCATAAGTATATATTTTTTTTTTCAGTAAGGCACTATTCCAATAAATTTTTTGAAGACAGATTTTTCTCTTCTCCAGCCTCTCAAAGATGGGTCTCTTATCAAGTCTCTGCTGTAATCATTCTGTTTGCCCTTGGACCTTTACCTAATTATGAGAATTTTGCACCTCCTGAGAAGAGACTGCATAATGTGAATATATTTGAAAGATAATAACTTTGATTTGATCTCATTCAGTAATGTTCTTTGAAATACAGTCGTACAATGCTTCAGAGCTGGAAGATACTCTACAGAGCATCTCATCCAAATCCCTTGTTTTACTGAGAGGAAAACGGAGATTAAGTAATTTATGTAAGGTTTTAAAATAAATCGGGGTCAGAGTGAGACCCAGAAATCCTGGTTGCAAGCTCTCTCACACTGCTTATTAGGCATGGTATTGTTCCTACCCTAAACTCTTAGAGGGCAGGACTGTGTCTGTTTTCTCTTGCATGCCAGTGCAAGCCCACTGCCTGGCACATAGTCGGTACCAAAATATGTGTTGAATAAATGAATGAATGCTAATCATGGCCAAGATTTACTTCGTGGTTGCCATGTGCCAGGCACTATGACAAACACTTTTATGTGCATTATCTCATTTGACCCTCACAACAACGCCATGAGTAAGTTTTATTACTATTCTTATTTTACAAATGAGGAAAGTAAGGCACAGAGAGGTAAAATGACTTGCCCAAAGTCACACAGTTAGGAAGTTGTGGAATTTGGCTTTGAATGGTCTTATTCACTCCAACGCCAATGTTTTTAATCACCACTCTAA
>VSMD01017436.1:0-112867 GCA_008750895.1 Mirza zaza
CTGCACTAACCCTGTGAACTGTCAACAGATTAGACATTTGAAGGAGAGAAATGCAAACTTCCCAGTTTGCTTAATGAAGCCATTTTTTCCCTCTAGTAAAACAGTGAAAGCCAGTATTTTAACCAGTGCACAGACTGACTTCCCCACTACTAAACGGGGTGCTCCGCCAACCATTCTTAGTAGTGGCTCAAAGGATTCCGAGCCTAGGACCCCGCCGACGCTCTTGATGATAACACAGGCACACCGCACGCACCTGGGCAGAAGGGCGATGCATGTGGTGAGGGTGCAGACCAGGTAGAACACCGGGTCCACCATGTGCTCCTGCATGATCCGGTAGGGGTTGGATGGCGGGTTGCAAGTGACGCACACGGCTCCGAAGGCCAAGGCAAAGAAAAAGTAGGACAGGATGCTGCCAACGATGACCAGCATGTGGATCCAAGTCTGCAAGACAAGAAGAGCAGAGGAACAATCTGCTCCATGAAAGAGAGAACTCAACTGAGCACTGGACAAGGGTCCTCAAACTACGGCCCGAGGGCCACATGCGGCCCACCAAGGACATGTATCTGGCCCCCTGGGTGTTTTTGCCACCGCTGCCTGTCCTGCTTAGCAGCTGCCTCGTTCCAGGCCCACAGTGCGCATGTGTGGAATGTGCACCCCACTCTCCAACGGTCTGGGGGACAGTGACCTGGCCCCCCTGTTTAAAAATTTGAGGACCCCTGGCTCTAACACAATACTGAAGAGATAAAAGAGTATTTTTATGAATGGCTTATGCTGCTGTTTGAATTCATTAAAACTAAATCAGGCCGGGCGTGGTGGCTCATGATGCCTGTAGATCCTAGCACTCTGGGAGGCCGAGCCGGGAGGATCGCTCTCGAGGCCAGGAGTTCGAAACCAGCCTGAGCAAGAGCGAGACCCCATCTCTACTAAAAAGAGAAAGAAATTAGCTGGCCAACTAAAATTATATAGAAAAAATTAGCCGGGCATGGTGGTGCATGCCTGTAGTCCCAGCTACTTGGGAGGCTGAGGCAGGAGGATCGCTTGAGCCCAGGAGTCTGAGGTTGCTGTGAGCGAGGCTGACGCCCTGGCACTCACTCTAGCCTGGGCAACAGAGTGAGACTCTGTCTCAAAAAAAAAAAAAAAAAAAGTAGAGGATAAGCCATCATTTGGTGAAATGTTTTCTAAAACAGCTGCAATTTTCACCTGTTTTTTTCGAAACTTATTGCTGTAACTACTTGCATGAGAATGCTTAAAATCGCTACAGCCAGTCTACACTCAGGACCAATGAAGCCAGAATCTCTAGGCACGATTCAGGCAGGCATCAGTGCTTGTAGAACTCTCTAGGTGATGCCAATGTTCAACTGCAGCTGAGAACCACTGGTAACAGCCCCCGACCGATGGGTGCACTGAATGGGTCACAGGTGTGCCCAAGCCTCAGGAATGGGGGCGCCCAGGAAGACCCTTATGGACAACAAATCTATGTCCCCTGGCTTGTCTCTGATCACAGCTCCTTATGTTGAAACATCCCAAGCCTTTAGACAAAGCTTCACGTCTTTAACCAATTACAAGCCAAAGAATCTTTAACCCCACCTGTAACCTGTAAACCCCCACTTCGAGATGGCTCACCTTCTTTTTGGGGCCAAGCCAATGTATGCCTCCCACGTATTGACTGATGACTTTACCTGTAACCCCTGTCTCCCTGAAATGTATGAAAACCAAACTGTCACCCAGCCACTTGCTCAAGGCCTCTTGGAAGTGGCTCTGGGTCATTGGTCCTCAAATCTGGCTCAGAATAAATCTCTTTAAAATTATTTTACAGAGTTTGGCTTTTTTTTTTTTCCATTGACACAAGCTCAAGGCATCAGATACAATGAAAGAGGGAAATACAAGGGCATCATTGCATGAGGACTTGCAGGTCACCTTAGGGCTTTCAGATTTTATTCCAAGAACAATGGGACACCACTGAAGGGTTTTACTCAAGAGAGAGCAAAAAACAAGATTATATTTTGAACTCTAAGAAAGGCATACAGTCATCACTTAAAAGTCAGAGTCCCAGGATGACAGCATATTTCTTTTTATTTTGGTCAACTAAAATAAAGGATGCTGGGTGTGGAAGGGTAATGATTCCTCCAGCCTGTCTCACGCTTTCATTAACCATCCACCACTGATCCTGCCAGGCAGAGCAGAAGGCAGGTGTTTTCCATCCTCCCCGGCTACCCATCAACCTCAGCACAACAGCTTTCGACATCACAAAGAACAGGTGGGAGTCCTGCCATGGGGTTATTCATTAATCTGCTCATCACCGCTTAGCTTCCAGGCACGAAGGGGCTCAGTGGAGGCACCTGCTAGCAGAAGACATTTCCCCAACCACAGAAAGTTGGGGATCCTTCAGAGGCAGGAAAACCACTCACCAAACTCTTGCTCTCAATGACCAGATGGAGGAGAATGATGAAGAGGGCAGCTGTGTTCAGGGGGTTTCCAAACGTAAAGATGTCAATGTCTGAGCCCTGGTAGGTCTGCAGAGAGAGGACAACAATGGGTGACCTTGGAGAGCCGTGCACGCTCGGGGTAGGTGTCTTGTCCAACGTCCCTATGAACTGGTCCTTTAGGATAAACTCTAATTTCCAGAAGAGAGATGCTAACCCTCTCCCAGAGAGACCATCTCATCCCCAGATTCTTCAGCTGGAATTCTTCTTTATTCCCAACCACAGTTTGATCTCCCTGAAACCTTGAACTCACACTTCTAGCTCTTTGAGGTAGAGAGGAATTTGTCCCACTGAACAGAGCTTCAAAACTTGGAAGCAGTTATTATGACTACCCTAAGTTTATATCTCTCCTAGGCAAATTATGCCCTCCTCTTCTCTGTATGTCTTCAAGTTCTTAAACTAGTCCTTGAATGACACAGTTTGCTTATCTTTCACCGTCGTTTTCATCCTGTTTCTGAATGCACTTCAGATTGCCTTTCCTGTATATTCCTCTTGAAGCGCAGTACAGCCAGAATGCTCTAGTGAGGCTAATTCAAACGCTCATTTAAATATTTTGAATAATATCTGAATAAAGAATGAAGACTGTTAAGGTAAAGACTATCAGCTTTTTCTTTCGTAATACCGTAAACTCTGTTAATACCATCCATGCCAAAACAAGCATTTTATGTGCACAAGCAGCTGTATTATGCTGTTTTGTGCTTGGTGTTAGCCTGAATTTTTAAAAAATTAACCTTTACACATTCTTTGCTTAGTTGCATTTCTTCATTCTTTACCTGTCAAACAGGTCTTTTAGCTTTGGAGATGCTACTTACAGGATCTTAAATTTAATACCTTGAATGTCATCCTATTAGAATTAGCCCAGCACTTACTAATAAAAGGTTTTATATTCTGACTTTGCCTCCCCGATTTTTGACTAATCTAATTATACGGCCAGACGTTCAATTTTATTCAAGTCGCTGACAAAAATTATTAAGCAGTGCAAGGTTAACAAGAGACTCAAGAGGACTTGAACAAGGTACTTCTTCCCAAATTTAATCCACATTAAACATATTTTGATGGGAGGTTATAATTTAGGCAGCTAATAACCGACCTGATTTTATAAGCAACCTGCCCTTCTATTTGCTAATACTGGTGGCAAAGTACAAAGAAGCATCGTTGATTCGTTAATAACAAATATACTGAGTGAACAAAAGACTCACAAAGTAAGGCACAAAGAAGCAGACCAGGCTTTGATAAAAGGCATCCAACAAGGTGATCCAAAAAGTGAGAGGTAGGTACGCCTGCAAATAAAACACAGGTTGGGGCGAAATTAAGATTAACAAGGGTCCAAGCTCAATCCAGAAACAACACAAGCTGGTATTTATTTTTTGGTCCTCCAAGAGAAAACTTTATTCCTTCATTCTCTCACTCATAAAACAGGTGGGACTTGTCAACATAGGTAAAAAAACAAAAACAAAAACAAACAAAAAACAAAAAACAACGAGGGTAGTTGAATGCAATGAGTTCCTAGGGGTGAATGTGGTGAAAGAAATCCTTGTAGGAACTCTTTATTCAACTCAGGTTGTGTTCATCACTGGACCAATTTTAAATCTACCTGACATAGGGCCAGCGGTGCTAACTTTTCATTTCCTATTGATCGGAAAGGACTGTTTCAACACTTCTCCAAATCCATCCACTTCTTTTTATCCACATCACTCCATCTACTACTATTCCAGTTCACCATCAACACTCTATGAATTAACGGATATTGCTAAAAAAAAAAAAAAAAAACACCTAGAGTGGAAAGATAAAAAGTATAATTTCCCACAGTTGCATGTGGAATAGGACTTAGGGAAGTAAACAGAGAAGGATCAAGGATAAGATACATGAGTGGTAGGAAATTAACTCAGGGATTTCCTGGAAACTGAAAGGGGAAATCTGGATTATGAAGCCAAAGTGAGAAAAGAAGACTGTGGGTGGATGACGGAGAAGTAAAAGGCTTCTTGGAAGGGAAGCTTCTGGCTGCAGATTTCCAACTCCTTGAGAGCAGAGAGATCCTATAACCCTGGAGAATATATTTCACGACGCTGAACACAGAAAATGACCCAAGCATAAAACAGCATTTGTTTGGAGGCCAAGTTCAAAGAAAGGATACATTCTGGATGGTAAAGTCAATGAAATCGAATTATCTTTTGTCAACAGCCACATGCTGGGAATCTGCCTGCTATGATAGGCTTTTATAGATATTGGCCGGCTCAACAGAACAATGTGTGCGGAAAGACTGATAATAGAATTCAACAACAGGAAACAATGACCTCAACTCTCCCAAGGATAAGGACCAATTCAATCTTCAGTCTGTACAAATGGGCTTTTAAAACACCAGCTATATTGGCCTGGTGAGGTGGGTCACGCCTGTCATCCTAGCTCTCTGGGAGGCCGAGGCGGGCGGATGGCTCAAGGTCAGGAGTTTGAAACCAGCCTGAGCAAGAGCGAGACCCCCGTCTCTACTATAAATAGAAATAAATTAATTGGTCAACTAATATATATAGAAAAAAATGAGCCGGGCATGGTGGCGCATGCCTGTAGTCTCAGCTACTCAGGAGGCTGAGGCAGGAGGATCGCTTGAGCCCAGGAGTTTGAGGTTGCTGTGAGCGAGGCTGATGCCACGGCACTCACTCTAGCCTGGGCAACAAAGTGAGACTCTTGTCTCAAAAAAAATAAATAAATACTAAAAAATAAAACACTAGCTATAAAAACTTTGATTGAACGACTATCTCAACCTCTCCTTACCCCAGTGGATTTGGGATTTAACTTGGGCTTGGGGTGTAGGGCAACCTTCATGATATCAACCACACATCCCTGCGTTCTGGCCTTGAACTTTAACCAGATTAGACTGCTTTAGGAAAACCCCAGGCAGTTCTTTGGTCTGAATGGATTGGACGCTATTAAAGGATTATAAGGATTCCTCCTCCCCTGAAACCTGAGTGTGGGACTTCTCCCTGGGTTGTGCCAGGAAGCCTAATGACCCTAAATTACTCTGCATTCCAGAAAGGCAGTTCAAGACAGAATAAAGTTAGACTGATGTAAATAAATACATCATTTTAAATATGGCATTTCCTCAAATTTCAGATTAATTCCAGATGGTAAAAATACTGAGAGCTTAATATGGCTGGAAATTTCACACATACTATTTCCCTTAATTCTCATATCATTTCCATAAAGTAAAGAAAAGAAAGCACAGGTGAGTTAAAGAAATTACCAAGGTCACATGCCACAGAACCAGAATTTAAACTTAGGCTGAACATGACCCATTCTTTCTAACACAGGCTGAACCGTTGCTTAGCTGTCGGATGTTTGGAAAAATTGCTTAATGCCTTTGAGGTTCAGATTTTTCATCTTAGAACGGGAATGATATTAGGCTCTGTCTCAAAATGTTTTCATGAAGATAAATGAGGCAAGGGATGTTTAAGATTCAGCACGGGCTGGGCACGGTGGCTCACGCCTGTCATCCTAGCACTCTGGGAGGCCGAGGTGGGAGGATCGCTCAAGGTTAGGAGTTCGAAACCAGCCTGAGCAAGAGTGAGACCCCAGTCTCTACTATAAATAGAAAGAAATTAACTGGCCAACTGAAAACACATAGAAAAAGTTAGCCGGGCATGGTGGCGCATGCCTGTAGTCCCAGCTACTCGGGAGGCTGAGGCAGGAGGATCGCTTGAGCCCAGGAGTTTGAGGTTGCTGTGAGCTAGGCTGACGCCACGGCACTCTAGCCTGGGCAACAGAGTGAGACTCTGACTCCAAAAAAAAAAAAAAGAGTCAGCACAACAGATGGCAATAGGATTTAGTGAATATACTAGATGTTATTGGCAAGTGATTGGTAAGAACTAAATACTGGATTTTGGCCGGGCGCGATGGCTCACACCTGTAATCCTAGCACTCTGGGAGGCCAAGGCAGGCAGATTATTCTAGGTCAGGAGTTTGAAACCAGCCTGAGCAAGAGCGAGACCCCCGTCTCTACTATAAATAGAAAGAAATTAATTGGTCAACTAATACATACAGAAAAAAATTATCCTGGCATGGGGGCACATGCCCATAGTCCCAGCTACTCCGGAGGCTGAGGTAGGAGGATCGCTTGAGCCCAGGAGTTTGAGGTTGCTGTGAGCCATGGCACTCACTCTAGCCTGGGCAACAAAGCGAGACTCTGTCTCAAAAAAAATAAAAAATAAAAAAAAAAGAGCACAACAGATGGCAATAGGATTTAGTGAATATACTAGATGTTATTGGCAAGTGATTGGTAAGAACCAAATACTGGATTTTTATCTTAAAAGTACCTAAGGCCTTTCATAAATTTATCTGTGTTCATCCAAGAGGCAAGTAGCTTAATATCCACCGTGTGAGTAGAGATGTTTTAAGACAAGCAGGCATTTCAAATAGTTTTAAACAGTTCTGAGTGGACCGAAATATTTGGGTCAGCAGATTGGAAAACATGCTGGCTTTGACAATGGATACAAAGCTATCCAGGAATCCTTGCTTTTAGCACCTACCTCTGATCTCTGCCCACTCTTGTAGAGCTCGGGCAGCTGCATGAGGGTCTCTGCGGACACATCTTTCTCCAAAACCCCATAAATGACAGGAGGGGCCGAGGTGAAGAGGAGGTTGAAGAGGATCAAAACCCAGTAGTCAGTCATGGACGTTCCTGAAAACCCACAAAAGAACTGGTACCAGAAAAGGAGGTTCACATAGGCCTAGGGACAGAAAGAGGAACATTGGGGTCTTAGAACAAGTGACGGGTGCTGGGACCACACATTCCACACGCTGCCACCTGGGGTCGCCCGATTTCAGTCTCTCTGCAGTTTCCTCACTCACACGACGGAAGATTACAACTCACCTTGCAGCTTGATTCAGTGGATTAAAACATTAAAGTACACACACGTGCAACCCATGCCCCTCCTCATCTTAGATGGGGTGCTGGCACTGTTCTGAGCGCTTTACAAATTCATTTCATTTCCATAACAACCTGGGGTCGACTGCTGTTCCCATTTTGCAGATGATGAAACTGAGTGCAATGGACTGAATATTGGTGGCCCCCCTAAAATTCGTATGTTGGAATCCTAATCGCCAATATGATGGTGTTAGAAAGTACCGTGTTTCCCCCCAAAATAAGACAGGGTCTTCTATTTGTTTTTCCCCAAGAAGACACCCTAGGGCTTATTTTCAGGGGATGTGTGTTTTTTTTTTTTTAAGTACGGTACGACCATCTCCATTGACTCAAATAGAGTGAAGTCGTCTTCTTCTGGAACATCATCCTCACTCTCCAAACCCCGAATCCCATCCTGAATGTCTTGCGACTCTGTTTCCTTCAGAACCACCGGCCCCGATCTCTCCTGTGGAGCACTAGAGCTCTCACGGGGCGGATGAGAAGGGCTGCTCGTGTCCTTTCCCGCTCCGCGACTACACGCATGGGTTGTGCAGATGCGCTGCGCAGCCACCCCCGTCACTAGGGCTGATTTTCATAGCCACGCCCATCACTAGGGCTGATTTTCATAGCCACGCCCATCACTAGGGCTGATTTTCATAGCCCCGCCCATTACTAGGGCTGATTTTCATAGCCACGCCCATCACCGGGGCTTATTTTCATAGCCACACCCATCACTAGGGCTTATTTTCATAGCCACACCCATCACTAGGGCTTATTTTCATAGCCACGCCCATCACTAGGGCTTATTTTCGGGGTAGGGCTTCTGTTGCGCAAATGCTTAGAAATCCTGCTAGGGCTTATTTTCGGGGAAACACGGTAGAGCGTTTGGGAGATGATTAGGCCATGACACTGTAGCCCTTCTAAATGGGATTAGTGACCTTACATAACAGGGGCCCCAGAAAGGGTTCACCCTCCTTTTACCAAGTGAGGATACAGTGACAATTCTGCAACCTGGAAGACAGCCCTCAGCAGAAGCTGACCCACGCTGGCACCCTGATCTCAGCCTTCCAGAATTGTGAGAAATAGATGTCTGCTGTTTATAAGTTACCCGTCTTTGGGACTCTGTTATGGCAGTCTGAACGGACTAAGACACTCAGGCACAGAGAGGCTAAGGAAGTTGCCCAAAGCCACCCAGCCACTATGTAGCAGAGCCAGTGTTCAAACTGAGGAATTTCACTCAAGATGAAGAGAGTCTAGTCCAGTGCCTGGTGATGAAGACAGTCTAGTCCCATGCCTGGTGATGAAGAGAGTCTAGTCCAGTGCCTGGTGCACTGGACTAGACAAATGTGCATTCTCTTCCTTCCTGGGTTCACAAGTCACATGGTAGTAGTGAAATGGGACGGTGCCAGCAGTGTGGCCAGCCATCCCAGTTTGCTTGGACTGATGGGGTTTCACAGGGCATGGGACTCTCAGTGGTAAAACTGGGACACAATCCCCGGGCAAATGAGGATAGCTGATGACCCTAGATGCCACATGCACCCTACAAGGTTTCCTCCAGTATTTAGCCCCAGACAGACTAAGCCCACTATAGCAAAAGCTCTGTGCTCTGAAGCAGGAAAGATCCTGGATTTAGACATAGCGGGTTTTGTTTCAAGGCCTGGGAAAATTTCCTATTGATGCTTTGACTTTAGCCCATTCTCTTAACCTCTTTGAATTTTGGTTTCTGTAGAATGAGAATTATATTACCGCAGGGCTCTGTATCAAGATCAAGTTAGGAAGTACTCATGACCTCAGAGTGTCTCACAAATGTTAAGATATTATCACTGGCATCAAAGATACGCTAGAGCACTTCTAGGAAAATGGCCACGATCCTTTGAATAGTTTCTTGGTCTAGTGTTCACGGACACACATTATGCCCAGCTGCTGAGAATGTATCACTTCGGGGTACATGTGGTTTGGGGCACTATTCTAGGGAATGAATTCATAGTCTTCATCAGTATCTCAACAAGCACAGTTTCAGAAAGATAAACTAACAGCTTCTGGTCCTGGCCCTTTTCTCCACAGTTTATAAAATATTCATTTTTTTTAGCTAGGTATATAGGAGGCAAAAATTAAGGCTAGAGAACATTAGTAGAAATGGCCGGCCGGACGAGGCGGTTCACGCCTGTAATCCTAGCACTCTGGGAGGCTGGGGTGGGAGGATCGCTCAAGGTCAGGAGTTCAAAACCAGCCTGAGCAATAGCAAGACCCCTGTCTCTACTAAAAATAGAAAGAAATTAATTGGCCAACTAAAAATATATAGAGAAAAAATTAGCTGGGCATGGTGGCGCATGCCTGTAGTCCCAGCTACTCGGCAGGCTGAGGCAGGAGGATCGCTTGAGCCCAGGAGTTGGAGGTTGCTGTGAGCTAGGCTGACGTCACGGCACTCACTCTAGCCTGGGCGACAGAGTGAGACTCTGTCTCAAAAAAAAAAAAAAAAAGAAAGAAATGGCCATCCAAGGATTACACAGCAGAAAAACTACAGGGCCCTGAATTTCCGGTGATGCCCTCTCTACTTATAACACTCCAAGAGCATATAGCGTCTCTTCCTAATATTAGCGCTTCTTAACTCTTTAATCTGGAATTAAAACATGGCAGGGAGGTGAATGACTTTCATCTTAATAGGGGAGAAGATGCAAAGGTATTAAAAAAAAAACAAACAAACAAACAAAGAAAACTCAGTAGAGAGGCTCCTCACTAAGTCATTGGCCAGTAAGTCATGGAATTTCAAATGACAAACCCCAGTTTTCCCCGGAATTACACACTCGGGCAGAGACTTTATGCATCTCAAATATTTTCTTAAAGTATCTGAGTTTCACTAAACTTTGCCTAACTGTGCTAATTCTAATTAATCAAATACTGAGAGTTCCCTGAAAAGTTCATTATGATACAGGAAAAAAAATTGCTTTGGTGGACAAACATACATACAGATCTAAACTGCACATCTGAGATGTCCTAAAAATGACTTAAGTTGTTTTTTTTTTTTCCCTGAAGATGGTATTTTATAATAACAGAGTGACGTAAACTTATGTCTACTGCTGATATATAACATATGGACTTTAAAGACCAAGAATGAGTTGGCCCCCAAAATCATGATACACTTTCACAATTATCACATTTAGAAGAGACTTAAATGAATACCATTTAATAAAAAAGGGAAACTGAGATTTAAATGGTACGCTGAAGATTAGAAGCCAGGGATTCTAATCCAATTCGGCCCTGCTAGAAATTGCATAATCAAGATAAAGTCCCTTTACCATCAAATAATTACCAAGCCCAAATGCGTTGTGCAGGCTGGCCAGACAATTCCTGCATCTGTGAGCTCCAGCCAGCTACAGGATGAGACATCAGACTGGGTTTTCATCTGTATCTGTGTCTTTATTATGTCACAGAGAACATTAATTTGGGGGAAAAGCAGATTTTTTTTGGCATTGGCAGCAAAATGGAAGCAAAGCTTTTTACTTTCTACTGACAGCATTAAACATTTCATCGTTCTGCTTGTCACAGCCTTTTTTTTAGGGGAGGTCGAAAATTGGATTTTAAATGAACCCGACAGGACTTAATTTAATTCAAATGCACAGGGAGTAAGTAGAAAATGCCAGCAGATGGTGCAGCTTAGCAATTGGCTGTCAGAAGCCGAAAACACAGCCCATTTTCAGGTTGTTTCTGGAAGTGACAACAGCACTGCTCCTCGCTGCTGCTCATAGAACTGTCAATCAATAAGCAAAGCAATGAGCTCGGGACAGGACATTTCCTCCTGCTCCCTGAGGCCACCAGGGATGGGAGGTATGGAAGGGGAGGGGACATTGGGGTGACCTACCACATTCTTATAGAAAAAGTAGAGGATCATGTTGGAGAGCCGCGTGTAACACCAGTGCCCGTGGACAAGGAGGAGCTTGCTGAGATGTCTGAACTGAGAAACAGCAAAGTCACTGGCCATCACAGCCTGCGGGGACAAGGGGAGACAGGATGCCCTCCTGAGCGATCAAACGCGTCACAGCAGACACGGCGCGGGCAGCCCAACCATCGCGACATTCAAAGTGGTTGTGGTTTTTTTTTTTTTTGAGACAGAGTCTCACTTTGTTGCCCAGGCTAGAGTGAGTGCCGTGCCTGTAGTCCCAGCTACTCGGGAGGCTGAGGCAGGAGGATCGCTTGAGCCCAGGAGTTGGAGGTTGCTGTGAGCTAGGCTGACGCCACGGCACTCACTCTAGCCTGGGCAACAGAGTGAGACTCTGTCTCAAAAAAAAAAAAAAATAAATAGATTTAAAAAAATAAAACTGTACAGGCAAACCACACAGCTAAAATGTCCCCGGAAATGCTGTAACACTCGCCTAGTACACAGTGAATGAATGAATGAATGCATGGATAACTTCCTGTCCGCCACCCCGCTGGGCTGACCACATGCAGTCTCGCTCTACCCCGGAGATGTCACCCACTTACCTGCATGCCTTCTTGACCCGAGACCCCTATGCCGACGTCTGCTACTTGGATCATGCTAACGTCATTGGCACCATCCCCTGCAGGAAGCAGAAGGAAAAAAAGTGAGAAACCACCTGCGAGGAGCAAAGAAAAGATGTCAGTTTTGCAAACCAATAAGCGAACGAATAAATCCTTCCAAGTGTGTCCAATTTCTCCGAGTGGCCTCGGAGCAAGTGAGGCAGAAATTAAACGTGGCATCCCACTGCCACCAGGAAAGAATGACACACCCAATGCCGTCCTAAACTCCATGCTGTGACACCTGAATGGACTGGCCTCCTCTTTTCCCGAGCTACTTTCAAACGTCCAGATTCACCCTGCTCCTTCTTCTACCCGCTGCGCACATGTTTCCTGTCTTCCTGACATCCTCATGGCCCCCACCCCTCTCTGCTGGATTTCGCTTGCTCTTGCTCTCGGCTTGGATGTCACTTCCTCTGGGAAATGCTTCTCATACTCCCTTCAGATCAGATGTCCCTTCCTTAGGCCCCAGCGCCCCCTGTGTGTTTCTACCTTCCCTATCACACGGTGCTACGGTTGCTTATAGATTTACCAGCCTCCCCCCTCGTAGGAAGCTTCTTGGGAGGAGGTACCGTATTTCCTCGAAAATAAGACAGGGTCTTACATTTATTTGTCCCCCAAGAAGACACCCCAGGGCTTATTTTCAGAGGATGTGTTATTTTTTGTTGTTGTTGTTATTTTTTTGAGTACGGTACAACCATCTCCCTTGATTCAAATAGAGTGAAGTCGTCTTCTTCTGGAACATCATCTCACTCTCCAAACCCCGAATCCCATCCTGAATGTCTTGCGACTCTATTTCCTTTAGAACCACTGGCCCCGATCTCTCCTGTGGAGCACTAGAGCTCTCACGGGGCGGATGAGAAGGGCTGCTCGTGTCCTTTCCCGCTCCGCGACCACATGCATGGGTTGTGTAGATGTGCTGCGCAGCCACGCCCGTCACTGGGGCTGATTTTCATAGCCACGCCCCTCACTAGGGCTGATTTTCATAGCCACGCCCATCACCAGGACTGATTTTCACAGCCACGCCCATCACCAGGGCTGATTTTCACAGCCACGCCCATCACTAGGGCTGATTTTCATAGCCACGCCCACCACTAGGGCTGATTTTCATAGCCACGCCCATCACTAGGGCTGATTTTCATAGCCACGCCCATCACTAGGACTGATTTTCATAGCCACGCCCATCACTAGGGCTGATTTTCATAGCCACGCCCATCACTAGGGCTGATTTTCACAGCCACGCCCATCACCAGGGCTGATTTTCGGGGTAGGGCTTCTATTGCGCACAGGCTTAGACATCCTGCTGGAGCTTATTGTACGGGTAGGGCTTATTTTCGGGGAAATACTGTATTACGTTCTTGCTGGTCATGAACACAGGTTATTCCCAGCTGCTTGCTACATTCACACGTTTTTGGGTACTCGCCTCCGGGTTTTCCTTGGGAACTCTTAGCCACGTGGCTTGCCAGGGTGAACCCAAACGCCCATATTTATGAGTGGGCACCTGACCCAGACCTGTAGGATCAGTGTCTCCTGTTCTCTGACCTCAGCGACCGGTTCACCGATGGGCACATGACTCAATTAGCATGATTGGAAAATCCAGGGCTTCTGGAACCCAGGGGCTTAAAGAGTCCATTCATTGATAGCTTCATTCAACAAGATAAATGAACAGAATTCCATGCTCAGCCTGACACTTTGCTGCAGGGATCTGAAAAGAGGTGCTACCTGTTCACCCAGGTTGTGAACAGGGTAAGGACGTACACTCAGGAGTTTTCAGTGGCTGCGTCACCAGCCCGAATGGAGAAGTGACCTGCGCCCGGCAGCAACCAGAGACAAATAGAGATGGAAAGAGACAGGCAGGGCGAGATGGCTCACGCCTGTAATCCTAGCACTCTGGGAGGCCGAGGCGGGAGGATCGCTCAAGGTCAGGAGTTCGAAACCAGCCTGAGCAAGAGCGAGACCCCATCTCTACTATAAATAGAAAGAAATTAATTGGCCAACTAAAAAAATATATATACACAAAAGATTAGCCGGGCATGGTGGCGCATGCCCGTGGTCCCAGCTACTCGGGAGGCTGAGGCAGGAGGATCGCTTGAGCCCAGGAGTTGGAGGTTGCTGTGAGCGAGGCTGATGCCACGGCACTCACTCTAGCCCGGGCAACAAAGCGAGACCCTGTCTCAAAAAAAAAAAAAAGAAAGAAAGAAAGACAGGGAGAAGGCGCAGGGCTGGCTCCCCGACCGCCACTCACCGATGGCCAAGGTCATGACCCGCAGGTGGCCCCGCACCAGTTTCACCACCTCGCTCTTCTGCAGGGGCGTGGCGCGGCAGCAGACCACAGCCCGACAGCGGGACGTCAGCGCCAGGAACCGCCCCTGCAGGCTGTCTTGCAGGGCAAACTCCAGGGTCTTCCCGGTGATGACGAGGCCAGCCCGTGGCTCCGAGTCCCGGGGGACGGGAGGCTGGAGGACATCCACGCTTGACGACGCTCGCCCGGGACGGGCTGGAGCTGTCTTCTGAAGCTCCTTCAGGATCGTGCTCATCAGCATCTCGCAGGCATCCTGGAACGGAGATGCAAAGGCCGTTAGCTGGCAGCCGCGTTGGCGGTTAGAGGCAGCCACGATGCTTATATTGGCTCACTGTCATCCTTTAAGCAAGGCCGGCCACAAGTAATGAATAATTAGCTACTTAAAAAAGACTTTGCAACTCTTCCGCAGAGAGTTCTGTGTGCATGGGAGGAGGAGTGGATGAAAGGATGGGGGAACCTCTCTTAGAAGGAGGTAGCTGCAGAATTTCTTCATGTGTGCAATCTGCCTTCTCAAACAGCGAACGCCAAGAGGCCCTTTCATCTCACTCTGGCATTTATTAGCTGTTTGAACTTGAAAGCAAATTCTGCAACCTTTCCGAGCCTCGACTTTCTCATTGAAGAAAAAAATGCAAATATTATCTCCATGGTCATGTTGGGAGAGACCAAGTGGAATATTAATAACACGCACAAATTCCCCTTCTAAGGGGGAGGCATGGCACAGAGCAGACATTGATAATAGCAATCATTATTAACGATGTTATTAACATTATTTTCACTGGAATAGCACTCTAAAAGAAAAAAAATAAAAATTATGAAAAGTAAAAAAAAAACATTATTAACAATTAATGTTATTAACAATTGTTATAGAACGGCCATTATTTTTTTTATCTTGTTTTTAATTCAACATATCCATTCACTATTTATTAAGAAATAATATATTAGAAAACATTCCAGGAGCAGGGGATACGTCAATAGACATGAAAATCGCTGCCCTGGTGGAGCCTGCATTGCTTGTCTAGTTTGCAAACATCCTTACTCCACACTAGTTAGGAAGTTCTTTAAAGGCATGGGTCACTTTTTTTTTTTTTTTTGAGACAGAGTCTCACTCTGTTGCCCAGGCTAGAGTGAGTGCCGTGGCGTCAGCCTAGCTCACAGCAACCTCAAACTCCCAGCTGGGCTCAAGCAACCCTCCTGCCTCAGCCTCCCGAGTAGCTGGGACTACAGGCATGCGCCACCATGCCCGGCTAACTTTTTCTCTATATATATCTTTTTAGTTGGTCAATTAATTTCTTTCTATTTTTAGTAGACACAGGGGTCTCGCTCAGGCTGGTTTCGAACTCCTGACCTCGAGCAATCCACCCGCCTTGGGCTCCCAGAGTGCTAGGATGACAGGTGTGAGCCACCACGCCCGGCCCATGGGTCACTTTTAATTTGCTTTTGAAGCCTTTGTGATGCTTAAAAGAGGGTCACGTCAGTTACTCAGTAAATATACACTGAATGAATTCTACTCAAAAAGACCATGGCCGGGCGCGGTGGCTCACGCCTGTCATCCTAGCACTCTGGGAGGCCGAGGCGGGAGGATCGCTCGAGGTCAGGAGTTCGAAACCAGCCTGAGCAAGAGCGAGACTCCGTCTTTACCAAAAATAGAAAGAAATTAATTGGCCAACTAAAAATATATAGAAAAAATTAGCCGGGCGTGGTGGCGCATGCCTGTAGTCCCAGCTACTCGGGAGGCTGAGGCAGGAGGATTGCTTGAGCCCAAGAGTTTGAGGCTGCTGTGAGCTAGGCTGACGGCATGACACTCTAGCCCAGGCAACAGAGTGAGACTCTGTCTCCAAAAAAAAAAAAAAAAAAAAAAGACTTTGATGTTCCTTATAAAGAAATTACCTGTGATAGAGAAACTTTAGTGCTGTTGGCCATGAATATAATGTTAATGGATCAACAATATATATATTAAATAAAATGTCTTTAAACAGAAACAAGGTTATGTATTGATCAGTTGACAAAATGTGACCACAGACCCATGGGAAGCTAACTTTGTATATCTCCTCGTAGCAATGGTAGGTATTCACTAATCAGAGTTTGAGGCAATTCCATAAAACATAACTCCACAAATAATGACAAAGGACTCTGTATGTGTGCGTATATAAAATACATAATATGTTACACAATATAGAAAGTATTCCGAAATAGGAATCAGAAAATTCAAAGTTTATTCCATGTTTGATGAGTAATACACTCTGGGCACTTAGAGAAGTCACAACTTTTTGGAATCCAAGGCCGTAAAATGAGAATAATTTATTATTATGTCTATTTGTTATAACTGTCAAACAAGATGTATGAAAAGCCTTTTATAGATTCTAATAAAGATGACGAAGATAAAAAGTGACTCATCTCAGAAGAAAAACTGAAATGAAATTACAAAAGTAAAAACTTAAAGAAATTAAATGATGAATCCGGAAAGGCTTTTATATACTCCAATGCAGCAAATAATCTAGGGTATGATTGCATTGCAACAAATAAAGAAAAAAACTTTTATGAGAATGGAGACTATGTTGTAAAAAGGGGCCACATTTTTAATCCAATTTGCAAACTTAGGAGCAAAATGGATGGAAACTTATAAAGTTAATGCAACGGAAATGACTTCAGACATCCCACTAGCTGCCAGAACATTTAAAATGTTCTAAGAGCAATTCTCTCACTAGATGAGAAATTGGGCTCCGTGATCTTCAAGTCCTTTTAAACTCTTAGTGACTCCTGAGGGGTTGAGGATAGGAGGGAGGAAAAAGGGAAATAATTTAAATGCTGAGTCTCTCCTATGTGCCTGGCATTTTATTATTTTTTTAAAAAAATTTTTTTTGAGACAGAGTCTCACTCTGTTGCCCAGGCTAGAGTGAGTGCCGTGGTGTCAGCCTCGCTCACAGCAACCTCCAACTCCTGGGCTCAAGCAATCCTTCTGCCTCAGCCTCCCTCTCGAGTAGCTGGGACGACAGGCATGCGCCACCATGCCCGGCTCATTTTCTCTCTATATATTAGTTGGCCAATTAATTTCTTTCTATTTATAGTAGAGACGGAGTCTCGCTCTTGCTCAGGCTGGTCTCGAACTCCTGACCTTGAGCGATCCTCCCGCCTTGGCCTCCCAGAGTGCCAGGATGACAGGCGTGAGCCACCGCGCCCGGCCTGTGTCCGGCATTTTATATGCATAGACTTATGTCATCATAAAAGTAAATTCTGTTCGTTGCATTTTATTTGGTTATCTGGAAAATTGACACATGTGGAATAGCTACTGCTAGCAAAAATAATAATAATAATATCTTTTGGCTATTATTAGCAAAACAAAAATAGTATGCAACAACATGGATGGAATTGGAGAACATTATGTTAAGTGAAATAAGTGGAGCACAGAAAGACAAATCTCGAATGTTCTCACTCATATGCAGGAGCTAACTTTTAGAAACAATTGATCTCATGGAGACAGAGAGTATAATGAGGGTTACCAGAGTCTGGGTAGGGTAGTGGGGAGAGAGGATAAAGTAGGGATGGTTGATGAGTGCAAAAATATAGTTAATTAGACAGAATGAACAATACTTGATAGCACAACGAAGTGACTATACTACGTAACTTAGAATATACCTTAAAATAACGAAAAGAGTAGAATTGAAATGTTCCTAACACAAAGAAATGACAAATGCCTGAGGTGACAGACACCCCAATTACCCTGATTTGATTAATACGCGTCGTATGCCTGTATCAAAACATCACGCGTACCCTGTAAAGACACACAGCTATTATTCACCCATACTAATTAAAAATAAAGATATTATCTACAGTAGGTAGCAAACACTTCTTGCACTGGTAGTTTTAAATGCCTTTAAACATAAATTGTAACACTCATAAATAAATCTCACAATCCTGACGATTTCACTGTTCGCAAAATCTCCAAGTCTAAGTCAAACACCAAGAATTCGTTACTTTTCTTTTTTGATGCTCAAGGATTAAACAATTTATATTTTCTCATTTAACGCCGATGGCAGCCCTGGGAAACAGGCGTTGCTCTCACGTGGCCAGTAAGGAGAAAGACAGGCTTGGGAGGGTAAGTGACTCTGGGGTCACACACGTGGTAGGTGCCAGGCCGAGCCACTGGACTTGACCACTGTGGTCAGACCAGCCACTAAGACCACATCTATTTTAGTGATGAAAAGGACAAAGCATTTTCTCATGCTCAGCCCCTTGCCGGCCCTGGGAGCTGGCTGGTGGCTTTGGTTAGGGGTTACTGGGCCTCTGTGAAGGAGACCCCACTCCGTGTCGAATAAGGAACACCCTCTTTCCTCCAAGTGTTCCCTCTAGTTGGGAGGCCTGACTGTAAAAACATGCACCCAAGGCCGGGCGCGGTGGCTCACGCCTGCCATCCTAGCGCTCTGGGAGGCCGAGGCGGGAGGATCGCTCGAGGTCAGGAGTTCGAGACCAGCCTGAGCAAGAGCGAGATCCCCGCCTCTACTAAAAACAGAAAGAAATTAATTGGCCAACTAAAATTATATAGAGAAAACATTAGCCGGGCATGGTGGTGCACGCTTTGTAGTCCCAGCTACTCGGGAGGCTGAGGCAGGAGGATCGCTTGAGCCCAGGAGTCTGAGGTTGCTGTGAGCGAGGCTGATGCCACGGCACTCTAGCCCAGGCAACAGAGTGAGACTCTGTCTCAACAACAACAACAACAACAACAACAACAAAAACCCATGCAACCAAGCGGGGCAACCCATAACAAATGCTTAAGACCTGATCCTGAAGAAAATCTCCAGCAGGCCGCTGTGGTGGGACAGGGGGAGGGGGAGGTGGCACTGACTAGCTGTGACTGCAGAAGAAGAAAGGAGAAAGGAATATTTTCCACGCCAAATAAGCAACATGCACAAATCTTGGAGGGCGGCACTATACCAGGCATCTTTTAAGAAAAAAACAAAATGCTTATTCAATCGATTAGGATGTGAGTGTTAGAGATTTGCAGGAGGCAAAACTGGAAAAAAAAAAAAAAACGTGGGGGCTGGATCTAAGCCTCTTAAATTCCTTCTTCTTTATTTTTTTTCTTCGTTTTTTTTTTCTTTTATTAAATTAATTTTTATTTTCTTTTATTTTAAGATACTATTGTTCTTTCTTTTAATACGACTCAATTCTCATGCCCTCAAATTTTTTTCATGCCTTCAAAAAATTCCTTTTTCTTTTAAAAAAAGAACAAACAATTTTTCCCAACAGTTCTTCAAACTTTTGGAATTTTCAGGAGCACTATCTAAGAATTACCACTAGAGGGCATGATTATCCTGAGTGCCTATTTTTAGAATTACCATTAACTAAAAAAAAAAAAAAAAAATTATTGATTTTATTCACCTGTTTTCAATAGAAATGATCACTTCTCCTCATTTTGAAAGGGAGGTAGATTCCTGTCTCAGGACTTGATATATTTTCTCATTTGGGGCTACGTCTTGTCAAATCCCTGGCAATCCAGCGTAGAAGCGGAAACAAGCAAATAGAAAAATAAAAAGGAAACTTCCTCCTAATGCCTTCGTTCAGCAATGATTCCTCTGAATCATTATAATTTTGCACCAAGCCTTCAGAAGAACAGTGGCAACCTCCCAAGCACAAGATGAGCTGCCAGACAGAATAAATCAAGAAGCTAATAGTTATTGGGGTATTTTTTCCCCCCACTCATTATATATACCAAATCCTAGAAAAGAGAACCGTGGACGGGTATGATGAAAAGTGCATTGCAGATAAACATTACAATTTATTGGCAAGAGCATTCTTTAAAATCCTGCTCTTACACCCTTGGGAGTTATCATAGAATTATAAAATTGTAGAGTAAGGTTACGTAAATAATTGAATCATACGCCTTCCATTTAGAGAGAAAAACGCCAGACACAAGGAGAGCAAGTAGGTTTGCATATTGTTTGCAATTTTGTTTGCATTTGTGCATATTGCTTATCGGCTCCTTTGAAAAAACAAAAGGACTGGTTTAGTCTTATGGCGCGTACTTTACTATGGGTGTTGAGGATGAAGAGCTTATCCTCCGGCTCTAGCAGTTTGCAGGCATACGCTATGTTGACAGCCGTCTCCTGCTTGTCCCCTGTCAGCATCCAGATCTTGATACCGGCTTTGTGTAGGGCGTCTATGGATTCGGGGACTCCTTCCTGCAGGCGGTCTTCAATGCCAGTGGCACCTACAAAATAACGGAGGTGCAACAGGGTTTGTAAGAAACTGAACGCCAGGCCGGGTGCGGTGGCTCACGCCTGTCATCTTAGCACTCTGGGAGGCCGAGGCGGGAGGATTGCTCTCAAGGTCAGGAGTTCCAGACCAGGCTGAGCAAGAGCGAGACCCGTCTCTACTAAAAAATAGAAAGAAATTAAGTGGCCAACTAAAAATATATATATAAAAATAATTAGCCGGGCATGGTGGCGCATGCCTGTAGTCCCAGCTACTCAGGAGGCTGAGGCAGGAGGATCGCTGGAGCCAGGAGTTTGAGGTTGCTGTGAGCTAGGCTGACGCCACGGCACTCGAGCCAGGGCAACAGAGTAAGACTCTGTCTTAAAAAAAAAAAAAAAAAAAAAAGAAACCAAACGCCAGCTGAGTTTCACCTAGTCAACAATAGAATCCTACCATGTTTCCCCCAAAATTAGACAGGGTCTTATTTTTCCCCAAGAAGACACCCTAGGGCTTATTTTCAGCGGATGTGTTATTCTTTTTAAGCACAATACAACCATCTACACTGATTCAAATAGAGTGAAGTCGTCTTCTTCTGGAACATCATCATCACTCTCCAGACCCCCGAATCCCATCCTGAATGTCTTGCGACTCTGTTTCCTTTAGAACCACCGGCCCCGATCTCTCCTGTGGAGCACTAGAGCTCTCACGGGGCGGATGAGAAGGGCTGCTCGTGTCCTTTCCCGCTCTGCGACGACACGCATGGGTTGTGCAGATGCGCTGGGCAGCCCCGCCCGTCACTAAGGCTGATTTTCATGGCCACGCTCACCACTAGGACTTATTTTCACAGCCACGCCCATCATTAGGGTTATTTTCATAGCCACGCCCAGCACTGGGGCTGATTTTCATAGCCACGCCCAGCACTGGGGCTGATTTTTCATAGCCACGCCCATCACTAGGGCTGATTTTCATAGCCACGCCCATCACTAGGGCTGATTTTCATGGCCACGCCCATCACTAGGGCTGATTTTCGGGGTGGGTCTTCTATTGGGCACATGCTTAGACATCCTGCTAGGGCTTATTTTATGGGTAGGGCTTATTTTCAGGGAAACACGATATTAGCCAACTCAATCCTGAACTACACAACCCGCTCCAGTAATACCCAGATACTCCTAGGAGGTGTGAAAACCCAGATTAAAATCATGCAATGTCATATTTTGAGAGAGAAGCCTCAGGGATCAATGAGTTTATCAAACTTACTTGTTTTTCTTGTGTCTGGCTTTGTAACCTCTAAATTGAAGTGGTCTGATTCAATCATTTACGTAACCTTCCTCTACAAATTTATAATTCTATGATACTCCCAAGGGTGTAAGGGCAGGATTTTAAAGAATGCTCTTGCCAATAAATTGTAATGTTTATCTGCAATGCACTTTCATCATATCCATACACAATCCTCTTTTCTAAAACAATGGGGGCCAGAGGTGTTTTCGATTTGAAACATTTTTCAGATTTTTAAAAAGGTAATGTGGTATCTATGCCCTATTTTGCAATACCTGGCAATCAAGCACATTAATATTTCTGCAGAAGAACTTACAAATGTTCCCATGAATTAGCATAATAAAGACTATAAATAGCCTTACATCAAATCAGGCCTGATTTTGCTGCCAAATGAGCTTTGGCACTAAACCCACAGAGCATTTTCGATTTTGGAATTGCAGATGAGCAAATACGACGGGCCTATAGTACTTGCACTGTTACAGAGAAACTAATTAGGAGTAGGCATCATTACTCTATTTCAGGCGTCCTCAAACTACGGCCCGAGGGCCACATGCGGCCCGCCGAGGACATTTATCCGGCCCTGCCAGGTGTTTTTGCCGCCGCTGCCTGTCCTGCTTAGCAGCCAACTCGTCCCGGGCCCGCAGTGCGCTCTCTCCAACGGTCTGGGGGACAGTGACCTGGCCCCCTGTTTAAAAAGTTTGAGGACCCCTGGTCTATTTGCTGGATACCAAGTTAGATCAATGTTTATCTCCAAAATAGAGGAGTGGAGCTCAGAGGAGCTGGTTTTTTGGTGCATTCGTGCTGACAGTAGAATTGACTCAGGGCAGCAAGTGGTTCTCAAAACTGATTGCCGTTAGCATCACTTAGGAAAATTTTAAAAATTCCAGTGCCCAGGCCACACACAGGACCACTTGAATCACAATCCCTTGGGACAGGATGCAGTGATCAGCATTCTTTAAAGCTTTCCATATAATCCTATGATGCAGCTCAAGCTGAGATAAGAGGCATCTGTTGTGCAATTTTAGTTAAAACAGGACGAAAAGAGAAATAAATCCCGTTGGTCCAGTTGCAGGGGTAGGGGAAAGAAGAGGGACCCTGAAGCTGATCTGGGTTTAATGTTCACTTAGTTGGCAACTAACTCTGTCCGCTCCTAGCGTGTGACCTTGAGCAAGTCGTTTAACAGCTCTGTGTCCCAAGTTCTCGCTAAATCAGACGGAGATATGTTGTAAGGATTAAAAAAGATAACACGTACCATGTTTCCATGAAAATAACACCTACCCATGAAACAAACCCCAGCAGGATTTCTAAGCATGTGCGCAATAGAAGCCCCACCCCTAAAATCAGCCCTAGTGATGGGCGTGGCTATGAAAATCAGCCCTGGTGATGGGCGTGGCTATGAAAATCAGCCCTGGTGATGGGCGTGGCTATGAAAATCAGCCCTAGTGATGGGCGTGGCTATGAAAATCAGCCCTAGTGACGGGCGTGGCTGCGCAGCGCATCTGCACAACCCATGCGTGTCGTCGCAGAGCGGGAAAGGACACGAGCAGCCCTTCTCATCCGCCCTGTGAGAGCTCTAGTGCTCCACAGGAGAGATCGGGGCCGGTGGTTCTAAAGGAAATAGAGTCTCGAGACATTCAGGATGGGATTCGGGGTTTGGAGAGTGAGGATGATGTTCCAGAAGAAAACGACTTCACTCTAGTTGAATCAATGGAGATGCTTGTATCGCACTTAAAAAAAATAACACACTCCCTGAAAATAAGCCCTAGGGTGTCTTCTTGAGGAAAAATAAATATAAGACCCTGTCTTATTTTTGGGGAAACACGGTAGTAAGGACCTTATCCAATGCCTGGCAAGAAACTTTAGCTTTCTTCTCCTGAACCAGGATATTTATTTGGCTCTATATTCTATGTTAAGCGTTGGCGTTTAAATGATCTCCTTAAGAATCACTACTCTGATCCCACCACAGATGAAGTCTAGTTCACTGCCGTGGAGACAGAATGGAAAGAAACTAGAAGCTGGGCAGAGACTGGACTGATCAGGGTTGGCAGAACAACATGTGCTGATTAGGTCAAATTTTTATTTTTATTTATTTATTTTTTTAAAGATTTTTTGGTTTTTTTTTTTTGAGTCAGAGTCTCGCTCCATTGCCTGGGCTAGAGTGCCATGACGTCAGCCTCGCTCACAGCAACCTCAAACTCCTGGGCTCAGGCAATCCTCCTGCCTCAGCCTCCCGAGTAGCTGGGACTACAGGCATGCGCCACCATGCCCGGCTAATTTTTTTCTATGTATTTTTAGTTGGCCAATTAATTTCTATTTTTAGTAGACATGGGGGTCTCTCTCTTGCTCAGGCTGGTCTCGAACTCCTGACCTTGAGAGCGATCTTCCCGCCTCGGCCTCCCAGAGTGCTAGGATGACAGGCGTGAGCCACCGCGCCCGGCCAAGTCAAATTTTCACAAAGGCACTGACGCCTAACTGTATTCAGAGACAGCCAGAGTTTCTCAAAATCCTCCATTGAGGCCCTACACTATAATCTACCTACCGAGTAACGTCAGTTTGTTCTCCAACCTCATGGCAGATTCAAGGAGCAATTCTTCCCTGTTGTCAATGCTGGTTTCAGCTAAAAAATGATTCCTCAGCCACTCTGCATACTCAGTATCACTCATGACCTATGGGAAGAAGAAGAAGAAGAAGAAGAAAAAAAAAAAGAGCTATGAAGCAGGTCATATGCTCTTGCAGGATCGTACCAGGACTGACCTCTGGCAAAATATCAAGCCGTCCAGTTGTTGCAGGTATTCCTCCCTCTGGGTTTATACTCTCACACTAGCCAGATGCAAGCTTTCCAAGCTGTGTGTTCAGACTAGTGCGACAACACTCATGATCGACAGACCCCGTGCAAATTCCAGGTACCGAGTAAGGATGCAAGTGGGTTAATCTCTTTAATGAAACCAGGAAGTATGCAGATGGCAGAGGTCTCCAACTGGTAGCTAAATCCAGGGTGATTCTAACAGTGTCACTGAGAAAATGGTGTCAGGGCTGTTCGCTTTGAAGGGTTCAGGAGCAAGCAGCACCTGTGATATCGTCGGATGGTTATTTCATGCAATCAATGACTGCATGATTGATTAAAGGTAAAAAAGAGAGGAGTCGTGTGAATGAAACAGGACAGTCTTATTCCAAACAAAAATTAAGAGGAATTCCTGCAGAAGCAGCCAACGATGATATAGTTGCCCTTTTCGTCTTTGGGTTGCCATGAGGGAGAAATCTACATTTTTCAATTCTTGTCAAGCAGGGTGGAGTGAAGAGGAAAAGGACTGAGGCCATTTCTCCATCTACTCATTCCTGCCCACGAGGTAATTGGATTTGGGAGAAACTGACATCTCTCGGGCCACACTGCTCCCAGGGTCAGGCTCATGCAGCTGCAAAGGCAGGAAGTTGGTTTGATCTCGAACTTTCCATTCTTCCTACAACTGTGTGTGGGGCAGGGTTTTGATCCTCCACGAAGCTGGCTGACTGACCCCCAGATCCCAGTTTCCTTACCGCGGCTCCCCAAAACTAGAATTTGAGTGAGAAATCAGAGGTCCTGGTAAAAAACATCCCTCAAATCCTTTCTTTGGAGTGCTGTCTTATTTTCTTACTATTTAAATTTTTTATTTAGAAAGGATATGCTACATACCCATGTTATTCTCAATAGAGAAGAGTCAACACTGTGATAATATCTAGTAAATTTATAGATAAAGGCTTATGGGAGGCCGGGCGCGGTGGCCCACGCCTGTCATCCTAGCACTCTGGGAGGCCGAGGCGGGAGGATCGTTCGAGGTCAGGAGTTCGAAACCAGCCTGAGTGAGACCCCCGACTCTACTAAAAAAATAGAAAAAAATTAATTGACCAACTAAAAATATATACACACACACAAAAAAAAGGCTTATGGGCATGTAAGAAAAAAATATCAAGAACTTCTTTTATTTAATTTTTTTTATTTTTTTGAGACAGAGTCTCACTTTGTTGCCCAGGCTAAAGTGACTGCCGTGGCATCAGCCTAGCTCACAGCAACCTCAAACTCCTGGGCTCAAGCGATCCTCCTGCCTCAGCCTCCCGAGTAGCTGGAACCACAGGCATGCACCACCATGCACGGGTAATTTTTTCTATATATTTTTAGTTAAGCAATTAATTCCTTTCTATTTTTAGTAGAGACGGGGTCTCGCTCTTGCTCAGGCTGGTCTCGAACTCCTGACCTTGAGAGTGATCCGCCCGCCTGGGCCTCCCAGAGTGGCAGGATGACAGGCGTGAGCCACCGCGCCGGGCCCAATATCAAGAACTTCTAAGGGGAAAATTAAGGCTGGTCTAAAAGAGACAGCCGGAGTCCGGGGACTCGCCGCAGTGCCCGAATTAGGGTTTGTCACATGCTAGTTGTCAGTAAACGGGGGCTAAACAAGGGAAAGGACGGAAAAGACAGCGTGGACCATGCGGCCTCACCTTCTTGGCGACACATAACGTGCGCAGGCCTCGTCTGGCGTAGTCCTCCAGGTGTCCCTGGGTCTTCTCCCTTATTGTCACCTGCTGTTCCTCCAGACTTGCTTCACCTGCAACAACGGACAAAGCAGGGGTGTTCCTGCCCGTCTGCCCAGTGACAGACACGTTTTTAAAGACAGTGACAGCTTAATCTGCAAGAAACAAAAGGCCTTCTGGTTTTGAATCCCATAAAAGGGGATTCAAAACAAACCTTTCTCCTTTTGCCTTGGGCAGAGGAAAATACCAAGAACTTATAAAAAATAAAACGCTGTTCCCGGCCGGGCGAGGCGGCTCACGCCTGTCATCCTAGCCCTCTGGGAGGCCGAGACAGGAGGATCGCTCTCGAGGTCAGGAGTTCAAGACCAGCCTGAGCAAGAGCGAGACCCCCCGTCTCTACTAAAAATAGAAAGAAATTAATTGGCCAACTAATATATAGAGAAAAAATGAGCCGGGCATGGTGGCGCATGCCTGTAGTCCCAGCTACTCGGGAGGCTGAGGCAGGAGGATCGCTTGAGCCCAGGAGTTGGAGGTTGCTGTGAGCCAGGCTGACGCCACGGCACTCACTCTAGCCTGGACAACAGAGCGAGACTCTGTCTCAAAAAGAAAAAAAAACTCACTCTAGCCTGGGCAAAAAAAAAAAAAAAAGACCCATTGCATGGAAGACAGAGGCACGGAATAGTTAGGTGACTTTATGTAAACGCAGCTAACGATGGAGGTCAGATCTGAACCAGATCTGGGTCGCCCCAAAACCTATTTGCGTTCCCACCAAACGCGAGGCAGCTTCCCCCTGCCTCACCCTGTGCAACCGAGCCCTGAGTAACTACTTCTTTGCTTTCGTAAAGCTACCGAGAGCGGTCCTTGATTTTTATTATTGATTATTTATTTTTGAGACAGAGTCTCACTGTGTCACCCAGGCTAGAGTGAGTGCCGTGGCGTCAGCCTAGCTCACAGCAACCTCAAACTCCTGGGCTCAAGCGATCCTCCTGCCTCAGCCTCCCTCCCGAGTAGCTGGGACTACAGGCATGCGGCACCACGCCCGGCTCATTTTTTCTATATATATTTTTGCAGTTGGCCGATTAATTTCTTTTCTATTTTTAGTGCAGACGGGGTGTCTCGCTCTTGCTCAGGCTGGTTTCGAACTCCTGACCTGGAGAGCGATCCTCCCGCCTCGGCCTCCCAGAGTGCTAGGATTACAGACGTGAGCCACCGCGCCCAGGGCTTCAAACTCCTGGCCTCGAGAGCGATCCTCCCGCCTCGGCCTCCCAGGGTGCTAATTAGCATGACAGGCGAGAGCCAGTGTCCCCTTCGTCTCCGATCCATTCGGGTCACCTCTGTGGGGACCTACCGGGGGACGGTGGCGAGAGCAGCTCCATGATGGCGGAGTCGGCGCCCTTGGTGTAGACCACAACCCGGTTGGAGAGCGGGTGCCGGACCACCACGGACATCCTCTTCCTCGAGGAGTCAAAGGGCAGGATGTGCAGCAGCGGGAACGTCAAGGGTCCCAAGGCGGCCAAGTCCACGGTGACCTGCTCCGGCGTCCGGGCCTGCAGCGTGCACCGGTAGGCCCTGGCCGCGTAGACCAGGGCCGCCTCGTCCGGACTCTCGGCCTCGTAGCAGAGGCCGGAGGCCGGCGGGCCTCCAGCGAGGGCCTCCACCTTGCCGTTGCTGAGTCCCGGGTCGCTGCCCCGTCCCTCGGTCTCCGAGCTGCTGGCGCCCTGGGGACCGTCCCTCGGCCCCGAGCCGGCCTCCTCCTCCACCGGGGAGGCCAGCCTCGCCCGGCCAAAGAGAGGCAGTCTGCTCACCAAGGCGCCTGGAACTGTAGACGGTGGCTCTCTCCCGCCGGCCGGTGACGGTGAACTTGACCTTCGCACCGACAACCTCTGGAACAGGTTTTTAATCTCTTCCAGAGACCTGGTGGGCATCCCGGCCAGGGAAGGGCGCCTGATCTGAGCAAAACAACGGAGCAGGGGCTCAACGGTGCAGCCAAAAGCCGCCTGTGACAACGTCAAGGTCAAACTGGGAATAAGTCAGACACGCACAGAGTTGAGGCCCTCTCAAATGGCTAGCGGCCTGTTTCCTAGCTACAGCTGCCACGGAAAATATTAATAAAAAAGCAGCCACAGGCCGGGCGCGGTGGCTCACGCCTGTCATCCTAAGCACTCTGGGAGGCCGAAGAGGGAGGATCGCTCTCAAGGTGGTCAAGAGTTCGAGACCAGCCTGAGCAAGAACGAGACCCCCGTCTATACTAAAAATAGAAAGAAATTATCTGGACAACTAAAAATATATATAGAAAAAATTAGCCGGGCATGGTGGCGCATGCCTGTAGTCCCAGCTACTCGGGAGGCTGAGGCAGGAGGATCGCTTGAGCCCAGGAGTTGGAGGTTGCTGTGAGCTAGGCTGATGCCACGGCACTCACTCTAGCCTGGGCAACAAAGCGAGACTCAGTCTCGATAAATAAATAAATAAAACAGATAAATAAATCAATAAATATAAAAAATAATAATAATGAAAAAGAAATGCTCAGGAAATTGAAAAGTGTTCCCCTAAAAATTACAAATTTTATGATTGAGGATCTCATGCTGGTTGATTTTTGAACTTATGAGCAACTCAGAAATGAATAGTGGAAACCCAATCACAGAGGAAGTTTCTGAATTCCACATGAATTCTGATCAGCTCATCTACTGTTTATGGTTACCTTGAAATGCCATGAAGCTTAGGGTCTTATATGCCTATCAGGGATTTTCTTTCAAGCAATAGAGTATTATAACCTTTGGGAGTAAGGGAATGATATTGCTTAAGCAGAAAACACCAAGCAGTGCCTACTTCGGAAAGAGATGATTGAGAAGAAGTATCATGCAGGGGAAAAAAAGAACATCCGGCCATTTACTCTCTAACCACCTAATCACTTTTTCCAAGAGCGACTTTTTGGGCAAAACCTTGTAAACTACAGTTTCTGATCGAGGGCAGCTTAATTGGAAGTAAATTATTTTTATGTTGAAACTGACCACCTCCGAAGCTGTCCAAAGAAAATGATCTGATGGAAAATTGACATTTAATTGGGTTGTGCTGCAAATTGAATTTTAAGTGGATGTCTGCAAAACGGAAGATAGTTACACACGAGGAAGCTAGCACAGCAAGGGGTGAATCAGCAGCCTGTAAAACAAGTCTTTTTCTTAATCGAAAATGAATTTTTCCATGACTTCTAAGCTACAGATGGACTTTAAAAATCCAGCTTTTGCGGGAACTGCAGAACCTTGGTATATTATAGATGTATTGGATTTTAGATTGAGTTAAAACTAAGCCAACCCGGTACATGGAAAGGTACATTAGCATGAAACATGATAGTGCATCCAATACTTCATATTTTGCTTGATGTCGTTTGTGCAAATGACGTTGGAGGTCTCAGAAGTCTGCTGAAAAGAAAGCTTGAATTTGGTAAGAAAACTAGAGCCAAATGAACTGCTGTCACCAGCTAGCCTCGTAAGAGGCTGAGGGTAGTAGCTCTGAGCCATACTTCCCAGGTTCAAATCCCACCTCCCTCACAAACTGATCTCAGGACCCTGGGCGCGTTATTTAACGTCAGCTGTAAAACGAGGAAGAGTAGAGTCTTAGTGTCTAACTCTCGGAGTTATTGGGAAGATTAAACATGTTAACACCAGTAAATCAGTTAGACCAGGGAAAGTGAAGAACACAGAATAAATGCTGAAGAAATGTTATACAGCTGCTATTATTTGTTATTTTTATCCATATAACAAGACCAGGACAGATACTTTTTTTTTTTTTTTGAGACAGAGTCTCACTCTTTGCTCAGGTTAGAGCGCCGTGGCGTCAGCCTCGCTCACAGCAACCTCAAACTCCTGGGCTCAAGCGATCCTCCTGCCTCAGCCTCCCGAGTAGCTGGGACTACAGGCATGCGCCCCCGTGCCCTGCTAAGTTTTTCTATATATTTTTAGTTGGCCAATTAATTTCTTTCTATTTTTAGTAGAGACGGGGTCTCGCTCTTGCTCAGGCTGGTTTCGAACTCCTGACCTTGAGCGATCCTCCCGCCTCGGCCTCCCAGAGTGCTAGGATGACAGGCGTGAGCCACCGCCAGGGCAGATACACTGAAGCCCCAAATTCTCTCCTGGAAGGCGACTCTTGTTCGCACTAGAGACCTTACCTTTTGCCGAGGTTGATTAGGAGCAGAAACCACCACTGTGTTGCAAATTGCCAACGCGATAAAGAAGTCGATGATGTACAAAGTCTCCAGTGGTAGATTTGGGACGGTCTCATCCAGTGAGGTAAAGAGCTGAGCTGTGATCTGACTAAATTTGTCCAAAAGCCTGGGGTCTGGGACCACATCTGTTTCCTGAAGATCCAATAAGACAGAGTGTTGTTATAATAAATATTGAGGCTTTAATAATAATGATGAAATTGGGGTTTTCAATTAACATGAGAAGTAACTTTCATAACCAAGATCTAAAGGAAGCATGAGATGGTAAACTTTATCTTTCTAGAAAAGATTTAACGTATATGGTGTCATGAGAAGAACAGAAAAATAAAAAACATAAAATAAATGGAGGCCAGGCGAGGTGGCTCACGCCTGTCATCCTAGCACTCTGGGAGGCCGAGGCAGGTGGATCGATCAAGGTCAGGAGTTCGAAACCAGCCTGAGCAAGAGTGAGAGCTTGACTCTCCTAAAAATACAAAGAAATTAATTGGCCAACTGAAAAAAATATATAGAAAAAATGAGCCGGGCATGGTGGCGCATGCCTGTAGTCCCAGCTACTCGGGAGGCTGAGGCAGGAGGATCGCTTGAGCCCAGGAGTTGGAGGTTGCTGTGAGCTAGGCTGACGCCACGGCACTCTAACCAGGGCAACGGAGTGAGACTCTAACTCAAAAAAAAAAAAAATAATAATAATAATAAATGGAAAATCTGGAGTATACATTATTAATGAAGGCTACATTGACTATTAAACGAAACAGGAGATAGGCAAAATAGCTCTCACCAAAATCTACTTGATTAAGTGTGATTCTCATTTTGAAATACACGATGCCAGAAATATATTTTATTATGCTTAGAATTCTCCCTGGATCATAGATTCATCCAACAGCAACCGATGAGTTCCAACTCTTTTTAAAAAGAGAGGGCACTATTCACACCGTGCTAGCTGCGATTATGTCGTCTCTTCTTTTTTTTCTTTTTTCCTTTTTTTTTTTTTGAGACAGAGTCTCACTCTGTCGCCCAGGCTAGAGTGAGTGCCGTGGCGTCAGCCTAGCTCACAGCAACCTCAGACTCCTGGGCTCAAGCGATCCTCCTGCCTCAGCCTCCCGAGTAGCTGGGACTACAGGTATGCGCCACCATGCCCGGCTTATTTTTTCTATCTATATTTAGTTGGCCAATTAATTTCTTTCTATTTTTAGTAAAGACGGGGGTCTCGCTCTTGCTCAGGCTGGTCTCGAACTCCTGACCTTGAGAGCGATCCTCCCTCCTCGGCCTCCCAGAGTGCTTAGGATGACAGGCGTGAGCCACCGTGCCCGGCCTGTGTCGTCTCTTCCAAGGCAGAGAAAGCCCAGTGGAGTCTGGCTCCAGCATGGTTGCAAAGCTTGTTCTTTCCTGGCACACTGGGGGCCTGGAAGGTGCCAGGCAGGTGTGCAACTTACGATGGGGCTGCTGAAGGCAGCCTGCCTGGCGCTGGGCACGTCCCCGGCTCCTTCTGCACTTCCCACAGCACCAGAGCTCCCGGTGGGCTGGCTGGGGGGCTTGCTTCCAGAAGGCCCGCTGGGGGCCGTCCTGCAGCCGTGGGCTCTGGGTCTCGCCTCATTGCTGGTGGAGCCACTCAGAGTGTCTGCAAATTCCTCATCTTCAGAGCCGGCTTCCTGATAGGACTCTAACCTCCTGGCTGAGGGACAAAAAGTCACACTGAGTCATCATCTGAGAAGCTGAAGGTCAGGGAGTTCCTTCAACAGCCACCCTGGCACCCCACTTCCTGCATTCCCCAGCCTGGGTGTCAAACCCCACCCGCCACCTCCACACCCCTCATGGAGGCGCTTGCCTCACACTTCATGGAGAAAAGCAGAAATAACCAGAGAGGAACTCTCTTTTTTTTTTTTTCCCCATCACCAAACCTATCGACTTGTCCGGGCGCGGTGGCTCACGCCTGTCATCCCAGCACTCTGGGAGGCCGAGGAGGGAGGATCGCTCTCAAGGTGGTCAGGAGTTCGAGACCAGCCTGAGCAAGAGCGAGACTCTGTCTCTACTAAAAATAGAAAGAAATTAGCTGGCCAACTAAAACTATATAGAAAAAAAATCAGCTGGGCATGGTGGTGCATACCTGTAGTCTCAGCTACTCGGGAGGCTGAGGCAGGAGGATTGCTTGAGGCCAGGAGTTCAAGACCAGCCTAAGCAAGATGCAGGTAAGTTGTTTGTTTGTTTTTTTTTTTTTTTTGAGACAGAGTCTCACTCTGTTGCCCGGGCTCGAGTGCTGTGGCGTCAGCCTCGCTCACAGCAACCTCCAACTCCTGGGCTCAAGCGATCCTCCTGCCTCAGCCTCCCGAGTAGCTGGGACTACAGTTGCCCACCATCACACCTGGCTAATTTTTCTGTTTTTTATAGAGACAGAGTCTATCTCTCTAGACTTAGAGAGGTAAGGACTCTATGTCCCTGTCTCTCTGCTGACACTGCTCATGTCTAGGTCATCAGTGAGCACCATGTCACCAAATCTGATGCTCACGGCTGTCCTCATGGTGTGGGAGCCCTTGGTAATAATATCCAGCACAGGTGACCTTTCTTTCCTTCTTGAAATGTCTCTTTTCATTTTTCGGATACCACACTTAACAAGGTTTCCTCCTCCTTCGATGACGGCTGCTTCTTAGTTTCTCCTGCTATCTTTTCATCTCAGCCCTCAACTACTGGAGCTCGTTCCATTCTCCACCGACACACGGTTCCTTGGTGATCTCATCCGATCCCATCTTTGAATTACAATCTCTCTTTTTTTTTTTTTTTTTTTGAGACAGAACCTCACTGTGTCACCCGGGCTAGAGTGAGTGCCGTGGCGTCAGCCTAGCTCACAGCAACCTCAGACTCCTGGGCTCAAGTGATCCTCCTGCCTCAGCCTCCCGAGTAGCTGGAACTACAGGCATGTGCCACCGTGCCCAGCTGATTTTTTCTATATATTTTTAGTTGGCCAATTAATTTCTTTCTATTTATAGTAGAGACGGGGGTCTCGCGCTTGCTCAGGCTGGTTTCGAACTCCTGACCTGGAGCAATCCACCCACCTCGGCCTCCCAGAGTGCTGGATTACAATCTCTGTGTATGTGACCGATATATAGGTATAAACCTATACTTTCAACTCTGATCTTTCACTGGAATCTGGATTCACGCGTCCAGCTTTCCACTTGACAGGTCCACTCAGATGCCTACAAGGCTCTCCCAGCAGATACAGGCCTAGCCAACCCCCTGCCCCCTGGAAGTCTGCTATCACGTAGCCTTGTCAGGGAAGATCTGACCACATTACTTATTGTTGATCCTACCCCAGGATTTGCCACCATGCATTATACATCTTATTTATTTTTTGAATCATCCAGTAGAATATAAACTCCAAGGAAGCAGAGAATTGTATCTGTCTTGTTCACAGGATATTCTCAGAGTCCAAGGCAATGGATGATAGGCACTCAATAAGTGCTTGGTGAATAAACAAATGATAGTCATGTTAAATTTAACACGGTCAAAACAGAACTCTTTCCTTCTTTCTTCCTCCCCAAATTTGCTTTCTCTGGTCTCCCCAACTTCTTGTAAATGACACCAAACTCTCTACCTAGTTATCTAAGCCAAAAATGTAAGATTCTCCTTAATTCCTCTCTTTTTCCCCATATTGGAAGTATCACCAATATCTGTTCACTATATATCCAAAATACATCCCAAATATCTCCCCCTCTTTCCATCTTCAGTATCTTAGCCCAAGCCACCATCATCTCTCAACTAGACCAGTGCGACGGCCTCATTAGTCCCCTTGCCCCTCTGTGACCCATTTCTCAAATAGTCACGAGGGTGATGTGCTAGCTGCTCCCTCTGCTGGGAAGGTTTTGCCCTGAATTTCAAGATTTTGTCCTTCGGATCTGGGGTTTAACGTCCCACTTAGAGAGGCCTCGCCTGACCAGCTAATCCAATGCAGCCATCCAATCCTTCTATATCATACCACCTTATTTTAATTTTCTACAAAGCACTTGTTCCTATTTAATATTTTTCTTGATTCCAGCATCAGGAATACAAAGTAGACGATCAATAAATTCGTGCTTGTTGGATTGCTAGTTGTCTCTTATCCATGCTAAATCGAGCTATTGAATAAAGTATGGTTTGGGGTAAGCTGTGTTATGAAATGAAGAATGTTCTCACATTCTATTTATTATAATAGCTTTTGTCGGTGACTTTTTTTTTTAAGGGCAAAAAGAGGCGAAGGGACTATGTGGTAATCCTAGGTTCTAAGACCGACTTGGCCAAGACTTAAGTGGCTTCAGTAAATCTGAGCCTTTGTTTTCAGGAGGAAACATTTCAGAATGAACACTTTAGGTTCCCTGACTTTAAAATCTTTTCCAGTCATGCAAGCCTCATGATACTCTCTGCCCAGACAATACAGAATATTTCCCTGAGTGATCTTTCAGCTTCAAAAACTGGTCCATATGTCATGCCCCAAAGATTCCAGTCTCTACCATTCTCACCTTGCCTTTGGTTGGAGTACCCATTCTTTTGCTTTCTATTAATATTTACATCAATCCAGAACATCTTTATTTTTATTTTTTATTTTTCTGAGACAGAGTCTCACTCTTTTGCCCGGGCAGAGTGCCGTGCCATCAGCCTAGCTCACAGCAACCTCAAACTCCTGGGCTCAAGCGATCCTCCTGCCTCAGCCTCCTGAGTAGCTGGGACTACAGGCACATGCCACCACGCCCTGCTAAGTTTTTCTATATATTTTTAGTTGACCAATTAATTTCTTTCTATTTTTGGTAGAGATGGGGGTCTTGCTCTTGCTGAGGCTGGTTTCGAACTCCTGACCTTGAGCAATCCGCCCACCTCGGCCTCCCAGAGTGCTAGGAGGACAGGCGTGAGCCACTGCGCCCGGCCAATACCCATGTTTTTGAAATAAATAAACTCAAATAATTTGCCCCATCTCACAAAAATCTTGCAGACTAATCTTAAAACCAGTTCTATTAGATTCTGCAGCCAATCCTCGGAGTCCTCAGGCTCCTGTTTCTAGGGGTCAAAGATACTCCTCAGGATCTTACAATTCGCACAGCAAAGAGTAATTTAGCCTAAAATGTCAGTAGTGCTGAGGCCGGTGAATTCTTGAGTAACTCAAGAAATTTACTGATGATACAATAGCATTTTAAAAGTAGAGTACAGTCCTTTATCCATGGGAGTTATAAGGCCCCCAGTGGATGCCTAAAGCCATGGATAGTATAGAACCTACATATACAATTTTTATATACATACATATGATAGAGTTTTATTTATAAATTGGGCACAGTAAGAGATTAACAATAATAACAGAATAATTATAACAATATACTGTAAAAAAATTATATGACTGTGGTCTCTCTCTTTCTCTTTCTCAAAATATCTTACTGTACTGTACGATGGGTAAACGAAACCATGGAAAACAGAACCTCGGATAAGTGGAAAACTTCAAAGCACATATAAACACACATGAAGGCTATACTTAATGATCATGCAACTTCTCCCAGCCACCTTTAGGGAAGCCAGTCATGGTGCAACTGTGTCATTAGTAAAATGCCAGGTAGCTCGACTATTACTGTAGGGCAGACTTGCTCAATAAGTAGAACTGGAAGAGTGGAATCAAGAAGACACAGAGTGACTCAACCTTTAATCATTTTGTGAAGAGTTACGAGAATTAAATAGACCGGTAAAGTTACAACGTGATTCAGAAAACAAAGCTACCGTAGCTATAATTCTAGGCCCAGTGAGAATCTTATAAAAACTGGGCATGATAAATAAGAGCTTCGTATCTTATTGATAAGAAAAACGTGCCCAAATGGCAATAAAGACTTTTAATCTTTCTCTTAAAGTAGGTTCTAATTAATTCCACGAATGCCTCAAAGTGGTGCATAAACTCTTGCCTCGTAAGAGAAATCATACAAAGTCTGTTCTTTTCTTTGCCTGAAGGTAGGTACTGGGTTGGGTACCTGATTATCTACTTTATTTCTCTTCCTTATTTAATCCTCAGTATGCCTTCCTTTCCCATTTCCTTCTTCAAATGCCTGGTATCCTGATTACAGCCTGTTACTTGCATTGATTTGGTGCCCAGAAGTGGGCGTTAGTCTATGTATCAAAAAGTTTATCACACTTTCAATGTGTTTTTCCAAAGGGCCAAAACTAAGGGTGAACAGCATTCGGACGAGCTTCCTCCAACGGCATCATCTGCACATCTTCCATCAAACCTTTGGCTGTGAGCTAAATCTCCAAACATTTCCAGCATTCCAA
This sequence comes from Mirza zaza, assembly GCA_008750895.1. Taxonomy (NCBI): domain Eukaryota; kingdom Metazoa; phylum Chordata; class Mammalia; order Primates; family Cheirogaleidae; genus Mirza; species Mirza zaza. The sequence goes on from VSMD01017436.1 coordinate 36,660, forward strand.
CTTTCACCTGCTTGGAAACACCACACTCAGCTAAGCGTCCTCCATCTGTATTTTCATATCTCTGGTACACAAATTTTTGCTCTAAACGAATTCACCATATATTTCTAGCATTCCAGTAAGCCCAATATCCTGCTTTCAAAAACCAAAGTTTAATCAAAGTTTTATTTGTTTTCTTCACATCTCATCTCTCTCATCTTTTGGCTTGAAAAACTTTAATGTTGACCCTACCCACTTCCACATTGCCACCGTACTGAAGGGACGTGGGAAGAGGTTTAAAGATAGAGAAATGGGGACAGGAGAAAGTATAGCCTTTCGATTTGACTTTGTTTCCAGAATCAAGCAATTGGTGTTCCACTAAAATGAAAACCCTCATCCCTTCTCCATTAGGAATAAAGCTTTTTGTTTGCATAATAAATATATATGTCGCATCTTTGGAGGTGCAAAATCCACTTCCAATGTTGACGGCCTGAAAATCAAAACAATATGGAACAAGAACATTGACTTTGATCTTGTGACAATTCATGTGGTAATTTTATGTTTACACACCCACACCAGACCACGGACTTCTTAAGACACGGGCCCATTTCTCATTTTAACATCCATAATTACGGCGACAATAATAACAGTAGCTAATGTTTATGGAGAATTCATTCTCCTCCGTGCTCTGTTCTAAGTGCCTTTACATGAATTATTTTCTCTCATCCTCGTTACCATTCAATGAGGTAGATACTATCATTGACCCTTTTTACTGAGGCACAGAGAAATGAGATAACTTGGCCAAGGTCACATAGCTTGTAGGCAGTGGACACAGGATTCAGACTCACAAGGCCTGACTTGATATTGATTCAACAGGCCTGGTCTGAGATCCTGGCACTTGTATTTTTAAATAGTCCTAGAAGTGATTCTAACGAAAATCAGAATTCTCTGTCCCTCTTGAAGGGACAATAATGATGCTTAAAGCCCACTTGGATGTGTGAAGTATCCAATGCTTAAATAAAGCACTTTTGTCTCAGAATGACCAGACATTTAAGTGGTTGCAAAAAAAAAAAAAAAAAAAAAGACCGACGTTAAGGTTGGTTTTGTTAGAAACTCAACACTCACCATTTTCTTCATGGCAATAATCAAATCCTGCTACGCTACACCTTCGAAAGACCATCTTATTCTCAGTGAGGGTTCCCGTCTTGTCAGAAAAGAGGTACTGAATCTGTCCAAGATCCTCCGTGATGTTCAGTGACCGGCACTGAACAGTAGAATCCGTTTTCTCATTGTAGAAATCCACGTCACTCTGAATGAAATATATTTGTCCGAGCTTCACGATTTCAATGGAAACATAGAGAGAAATGGGAATCAGGACCTAAGAAGATCCGAACAATTAAAAAAAAAAAAAATGTTAAAGTAGGTTAAAGGAAGGATGAGAAAATGAATGTAGCTGGACTAATAGCAAAGACCTTAAAACTCTATGATAAGCTTCATGGAAATTACCTGTAATAGAATGATCATGGTCCAAAACATATAGAATCCCGCCAACACTGGAGATATGGTATGTCCATCAGGCTCAGGGATATTAAAAAAGAGTATGTTTTCATATCTGCTCAACCAGATCCCATGATCTTCCAAAAAAAAAAAAAAATACACAGACATCAAAAAGATGCGACATATATATTTATTATGCAAACAAACAACTTTATTCCTAATGGAGAAGGGATGAGGGTTTTCGTTTTAGCGGAACACCAATTGCTTGCTTCTGGAAACAAACTCAAATCGAAAGGCTATACATTCTCCTGTCCCCGTTTCTCTATCTTTAAACCTCTTCCCATGTCCCTCCGGTACAGTGGCAATGGGCAAGTGGGTAGGGTCAACATTAAAGATTTTCAAGCCAAAAGATGAGGGAGATGAGATGTGAAGAAAACAAATAAAAGCCCCCTTGCAGAAGTCAAACATTCATAAATATCATTTTAGAATAAAATACTTTAATGTCCTGTTGAAAAGATGTCAGCAAACAATCCAATTTTACCTACCCAGGGCACCAGTCAAACACATTACGACCAGAAGCAGGACACACCAGAGAACGTCAGTATTTGCTCTTCTTTCTAATTTGCTGCGTTTATACCTCGGCCCACTGTTGTTCAGCATTGCTTTGGTTTCATGACCTGCAGAGGACATGGAATATGGCAGAAAAGATACAAATTAGCCAGGCGCGGTGGCTCTCACCTGTAATCCTAGCTCTCTGGGAGGCCGAGGCGGGAGGATCACTCAAGGTCAGGAGCTCCAAACCAGCCTGAGCAAGAGCGAGACCCTGTCTCTACTGAAAAATAGAAAGAAATTAATTGGCCAACTAAAAATTTGTAGAAAAAATTAGCTGGGCATGGTGGTGCATGCCTGTAGTCCCAGCTACTCGGGAGGCTGAGGCAGGAGGATCGCTTGAGCCCAGGAGTCTGAGGTTGCTGTGAGCTAGGCTGACACCATGGCACTCACCTCTAGCCCGGGCAACAGAGTAAGATTCTGTCTCAAAAAAACAAAAAAACAAAAAAAAAAAAAAAGAAAAGAAAAGAGACAAATTAAAAGCAGGAAGCAAATATCATACTTAAAAAACTGTCTGGCAGACAATTTAATAAAACGTAGTTACATAACATATTTTGTCACTTTAGTCTGCTTTTGTGATCCATTTGGATTAAACAGAGACCCATGATTAAGTTTACCAAGACAGGATTTTCTTTCTGCTTCCGTAGATTGTATTTTTGAGCAAGGGAAAAATGTTAACTTGTAGAAATGCGCAGAGGAGACAAGGATGAAAATCAGAAGTATAACCAACCTGCATAAACCACGATGCCCACAACAGCCTCTGTGTTTCTAATGGTACATCCTCTAAGCAACAAGTTTTCTTTACAGAGACCCACACGTTCTCTGTTGGAATGTTCTCTATAAGAAAGACAGCAGATAGATTTATTTTTCAATGGCAACAGTGGGGATTTAAAAACAAAACTCGGCGTCCTTGAGTGTTCTTGATTTGGAGCAACAAGTTAGACATTTCAAATGAAAGGTTTCAAATCTCTGGCCTATTTACTTTTGTGATTTCAGTTACTTGCTTTAGCTAGGAAAAAGATGCAACAAGTTTCTAACTGCCGTTGTTTTCTATTAGTCACCGTTTATCAACTTCTATTACTACAGAATCCCAAAAATATTCTGACTGAGGATGCTGCTTTTCTAGTATAAACTCTATAGAGGGCAACTTGTAATGGATGAAGGAAAAATTCTTGATAGAATTAGAAAATTACTATTTTCGACCTGGATGACATCAAGACTCGTTTTAGGCAAATGATAACTGGTGGCTGCTAAAATCATTGCCTCAAGGGCTGATGGGGAGGCCGGGTGTGGTGGCTCACGCCTGTAATCCTAGCACTCTGGGAGGCCAAAGCAGGTGGATCGTCCAAGGTCAGGAGTTCGAAACCAGCCTGAGCAACAGCAAGACCCCGTCTCTACTATAAATAGAAAGAAATTAATTGGCCAACTAATATATATAGAAAAAAAAACTAGCCGGGCATGGTGGCACATGCCTGTAGTCCCAGCTACTCGGGAGGCTGAGGCAGGAGGATCAGCTGAGCCCAGGAGTTGGAGGTTGCTGTGAGCTAGGCTGACGCCACGACACTCACTCTAGCCCGGGCAACAGAGTGAGACTCTGTCTCAAAAAAATAAAAATTAAAAAAATTAAAAACAATAAAAATAACAAAAAAAGAAACAAAGTTGGCAAAACTGTGAAATAGCTAAGGCTCTATAGTGGCATATGGGTGCTCATTATACTTTTCTTTCCACTTCTACATGCTTGAAATTTTTTGTAATAAATCATTTTATAATTATCAAAGTAATTAGTTGACTAAATTACTCTATAGTGGCAAAAATATGGAGCAAAATCACTGGAATATTTAAACAAAAAAGCAAAGAGTCATTTTTCACATGTCTTTAAAATATCCTCTTAATTTCAGCATTAAAATTAGGTTGTTTTCTAAGCAATAAACTTCAGTCTACAAGTTGTTGCTTCTTTATGACATATGTAAAAATTGTCAATATATCTGCTATCCTTGCTATCTGGCATGACAATGGAAAGAAAATAAAAATTCTTCGAAGAAGGTTTCGCACTGCAAAGAAAGAGGAAAATAGATTTGGCATTTCACTCCCATAATCTATAAAGCCCTTTTTTTTTCTAATAGGTGTAGGTTTATATTCCTTTATATGCACAGGCTCATGTACAAGGAGATGGTCAGAGCTAGAAGCATCCTCAAGTTTAATCTAATTCGACTTTTTAATAAAATAGATGAGGAAATTAATTCTCATTTCCATGTAACATTCCCAGGTAAGCACCAGCTAAAAATATATGTGTGTGTGTGTGTGTGTGCGTATATATACACACATATATAGAGATAAATATTAATCAAATTATTAAAATAAGCTAAATTTATAGATGGCTAAACTTTAATGGCCTTTAGTTGTTTGCCATGGGTATAATAAGTACACAAAAGTTTTATTGAGTTAAGTATAACTGCAACACACATGCCTGTTTTATTTCCTCTGTAAGAAAAGGAAAAAAAATAAAGTAAAAAAAAATAAAAAGTATATGTATTTAATATTTTAAAAAAAGAAAAAATAATAATAATCGCAACACACAATGCCACTCATACCCACAAAGGCAAGTCATGTTATCACTCACAGGAAGCCTCGGAATCGGTTGAGATCATTGTTTGGACTTTCACATTCTATCCTACTGGAGAACTTCTCCGGATCAACTTCAGAGTCCTAAAAATATTTTGAAAAATCACAAAACAACAAGAATTCAAGGTTAAACCTTTGACACTTAAGTGTGTTATCACGTCCATCAATTCTTTTTTTTTTTTTTTTTGAGACAGAGTCTCACTCTGTTGCCCAGACTAGAGTGCCGTGGCATCAGCCTAGCTCACAGCAACCTCAAACTCCTGGGCTTAAGCGATCCTCCTGCCTCAGCCTCCCGAGTAGCTGGGACTACAGGCATGCGCCACCATGCCCGGCTAATTTTTTCTAGATATTTTTAGTTGGCCAATTAATTTCTTTCTATTTTTAGTAGAGACGGGGTCTCGCTCTTGCTCAGGCTGGTCTCGAACTCCTGAGCTCCAACGATCCTCCCGCCTCGGCCTCCCAGAGTGCTACGATCACAGGCGTGAGCCACTGCGCCCGGCCTCCATCAATTCTTAATAAGGCTATTTTGCCACAAAGTTTATACCATATTTCCCAGGTTAAAGAAAGTATAGGCATAATTAGGGGACTCATAATTGGGATCGGAATGGTCTCAAGCATTAATGAACATCTGTAGGTGATGGGAATGTCTGAATCATTTATTGAAATTTATCCAGGACTCTCCAGAAGAGAGTTCTACTTATAAACACTCTTTTATCAATGAAGCACTGAAAAACTGAAAATACTTTTGTTGTTGGTCTTTAATCATATAGGTAATTTCTGAGATTAAATATATATGTGTGTGCCATCCTAATGAACTTCAGGAGACAAAAAAAAAAAAGAGAGAGAAAAATGGGTTTAAATTTTTTTTTTATAAATAAAATAAGAAAAAAATGTTTATGTGAACACTTCGAACACATAGGCGCTTGATCTCAGCCAAATTTTATAAACAAAAATTTAAAAATAAGCTGGACATCCATGTCTTACAAAATTCTCTAATGGATCAAGCGGATAATTTTAATACGCTTTATGAAATGAATGAGCAAATAAGCAAAGTGCCTTTATAAAACACAGATCCTGTAAGTTGTAGATTCTCTAAGAATAAGCCAAGTCAACCCCTTTTTTAAAATTTTCATATGACTTTTTGGCTACTAAAATAAATGCTATGGTATTTACATATCTCATAAAAAGCATATGTATGTATATCATAGAAAGCATATGAAAAAAATGTGAATTATATGATCATATGATTTGATTTGCTATAATATCTATGGCATTCTTTTGATGTACCAGAAGCTATTATGCACTTTAAATATATTAACTAATTTCTTCTCCACAACCCCATGAGGTAGCTACCATAATTAGGCCTAATTAATAGATGACGAGAGAAACACAAAGAGTATCAATGATTTGCCAAAGCTCTCAAAACAAGAAGGTATTTGGATCAGGATGACAATCAAGGTCATTGGATTCCGAAGAGCTCACCCTTAATTGAACCCACAGTGTGCTGATTAATCAACCAATCATTTGCGACCAGCCTGAGAAAGAGCGAGACCCTGTCTCAACTATAAATAGAAATAAATTAATTGGCCAACTAAAAATATGTGGAAAAAATGAGCCGGGCGTGGTGGCGCATGCCTGTAGTCCCAGCTACTAGGGAGGCTGAGGCAGGAGGATCGCTTGAGCCCAGGAGGCTGAGGTTGCTGTGAGCTAGGCTGATGCCACGGCACCCTAGTCCGGGCAACAGAGTGAGACCCTGTCTCAAAAATAAATTAATTAATTAATTTTAAGAAATTAAAAAAATAATCAACCAATCAACTGACTTCAGCCTAAAAGTAGGTATTTCGTGGAACAACAGAAATTTAAGTTGTGCAAGATTTTTACCAACGTCTCAGGTTCAGGACTGCTTACAAAAGTGCAACGACAGTAGGCTGAGAGCCATATCAGTCACAGAATATCTAAATGACAGCCACAGGCAGAAAGATGGGCACAATGAGACACAAAATTTGCCAAAGATAAGAGTCTTATTAGTAGGCTAAAACATTTTTTGGTTTACAAGGTGAAGGAACCCTGACTTAATAGTGGTTCAGGTAAAAAAAAAATAAAATAAAATAATAATAACAATAAAAAACATTAAATTTTAAAATATTTCATCTCAAGGCCCGCATGTGGCCTGCGGGCCATAGTTTGAGGTCTAGAAGCTAGGTGGCAAGAGAAGCCACAAAGTCTTAGAAGGTTTGCTATGTGAGTAATTGTAGATTTTAGAACAATGAACAACAACAACAAAAAAACGTAAGATATAAACTCTAAGCTTAAGAAAAATAATGAGCAGGTGATTATTTCCCTTGCAAAATAATTTTCCAAATTGCAAAACAATTCTGTTTGGGTTCCTTTAATTGCATTACAGAAAACACGACTGCCGGTCTGAAATATGGGAACTCCAAAGGCCTATCCTATTATCTATAAAAATACAATAATACACTTTCACCGATACCTGGAAATGGATTAAACCTTCTGGGATTCTGTTTTGTCATGGCAAAAATGAATAATCTAAAATTCTCTTTGTCTCTCTTTTGTACTGTGAAAATGAGCTCAGTTATCTTCTGGGAAAAAAAAAACAAAAACACGTTAATTAGTCGGCCAGGGAACACATTATTCACCTGCTCTGCCTGGCCTCGAACCACCTGCCTCTGTTTTAAATTGCTCTCTCCATCCAGACCGGAAGTTTCGATGTGGCAGATCCCATCCGGATCGGAGGAAAAGAGCAACACCATGTCCGCAGGGATGACCTCGTTACAGGAGAGGCGAATAAAGTCCCCAACAGTGACATCTTTCCAGCGTCGGTCAATGTATTTTTTCTCTTTCCTAAAAGGGAAAAAGAAAAAAAGCTTAAAAAGAATATCAAGCCCCAAACCATGTAAAATAGATTATAAAAGCAGGGGTCCTCAGACTTTTTAAACAGGGGGCCAGGTCACTGTCCCTTAGACCGTTGGAGAGTGCCCACTGTGGGCCCAGGACGAGTCGTCTGCTAAGCAGGACAGGCAGCGGTGGCAAAAACACCCAGCGGGCCGGACAAATGTCCTTGGTGGGCCACATGGGGCCCACGGGCCGTAGTTTGAGGACCCCTGGTGTAAAGTATTAAGCTATTTCTTATAGCTATTTTTTGAGGGTAGAGACTATACCAACATTTCACCTCTCTAGCCCTGGGATATTGTAAGCCACAGCAATCAAACATTGTTGAAAGAGTCATACAACTGTTGTGGCAATATGTTCTATGGCTTTAACAAGAAAACCAGGGACTTACAAGAATTATTCCATATTTTTTACACAATACATCAGTTTTTCTGGTTCCCTTTAGATTGGACGTGATCACGAGAAAAAAAAAAAATAGAACTAAATTTTCATTATCCAAGTAATCTCACGTCATCTTAAAAAAGGAGAGAAAGAGTTCTTTCCCCTGTTTTCCTAATAGATCTTTAAAACAGATGCGAAAACCACTGATGAATTCTAATAAAGAACAAAATTCAGGGGAATGTATGATGGGTTTGATTTTTATATCAAATCATCAGGCATGGAGAAATATCTTTTAGAAGTGTTAAAATAAATGTTCCTAATGTATATTTAAAATACCAAAAAAAAAAAAAAAAAGAACAAAATTCAGAATCCTGCAGGTTTCAGATTAAATATCACTTCTTCAGAGAAGCCTTCTCTAACTTTTTCCTCTTAGGCTCACATAAGATTGAAGACAAGTTATACTTGTCTATATTGTTAATTAAGTATTAACTTGCATCTAAGAATAAAAACCCAGGAGCTGCACATAATATACACCACAGTTCTAAACTCACTGCAATTGAGTTTATTCTTGGCTACACAGAGTTTCCATTTCATAAATACTGGGAATACCAAGTCTCCAGCTCAGCAAATATGCCCCTGAAAAGACCTCCTTTTATGAATATCCTTTATTGTTGCCGTAACGGGATGCCTCTATAGTTTTGTGCGCACACACAAAAAAAAATACTCTTCACAATCCTTTTCCTCCATCGATAGCTCCTGCCTTTTCATTTTTATATCCCATCTTGTTTTTCACATCCATTCATATTCATTCTTATTTTTCATGTCCCATCCTCTTCTTAATCCTAAATTATTAATGTAACATCTAGGGTTAAAAACTATCTGCTTGCTTTCCTTCTTATGGTATGAAGCTTAATTTTTTTTGTTTGTTTTTTTGAGACAGAGTCTCGCTTGTTGCCCAGGCTAGAGTGAGTGCCGTGGCGTCAGCCTAGCTCACAGCAACCTCCAACTCCTGGGCTCAAGCAATCCTCCTGCCTCAGCCTCCCAAGTAGCTGGGACTACAGGCATGCGCCACCATGCCCGGCTAATTTTTTCTACATATTTTTAGTTTGCCAATTAATTTCTTTCTATTTTTAGTAGAGACAGGGTCTCGCTCTTGCTCAGGCTGGTTTCGAACTCCTGACCTTGAGCAATCTGCCCACCTTGGCCTCCCAGAGTGCTAGGATGACAGGCATGAGCCACTGCACCCGGCCCTTAATTTTTTTCAATTCCACTTATACATGAGTTATAGAAGCTTTTGCTTTGTCAACTCCTGGGTTGACAATGGCTTACATGTTTTTGTTTTCCTCTGACACCTGAATTAAATTCACTGCAGGACTTTTCTAAGAAATGTTAATTGAAAACAACAATACTAACAACAGCAACAACAAAAAACAACACAAAAAGGGTTCTGCTAACATCTAAGTGGGAAAAAAAAAGTCACATTCTGCATGTTTCTAAATGAGACAAGTGTATATTGTGTTTCCCCCCAAAATAAGACAAGGTCTTATATTTATTTTTCCTCAAGAAGACACCCTAGGGCTTATTTTCAGGGGATGTGTTATTGTTATTAAGGATGGTGCAACCATCTCCACTGATTCCAATAGAGTGAAGTTGTCTTCTTCTGGAACATCATCCTCACTCTCCAGACCCCGAATCCCATCCTGAATGTCTTGCGACTCTATTTCCTTTAGAACCACCGGCCCCGATCTCTCCTGTGGAGCACTAGAGCTCTCACGGGGCGGATGAGAAGGGCTGCTCGTGTTCTTTCCCGCTCCGCGACGACACGCATGGGTTGTGCAGATGCGCTGCGCAGCCACGCCCACCACTAGGGCTGATTTTCATAGCCACGCCCATCACTAGGGCTGATTTTCATAGCCACGCCCATCACTAGGGCTGATTTTCATAGCCACGCCCATCACTAGGGCTGATTTTCCGGTAGGGCTTCTATTGCGCACATGCTTAGACATCCTGCTAGGGCTTGTTGTATGGGTAGGTTTTATTTTCCTGAAAACAACGGTTCCATGGCAAAGTTCCCATGCCACTTACCTACTATAAACTTTAGTCACTAAGTTATTAATCTGTTTGTCAATTTTGTATTTGCGATAATCTTCCAAGCCATCTTTAATCGCGATGATCGTAAGGACGACCACCAGGGGCAGCATGGTGATTTCCTTTTGGAAGGCTTCTACCAAAGGCACCCAGTTCAGGACCACGAGGAACAGGAAATATAAATTGGCGGCTCTGCAACCCAAACACAAAAAAAGATGCTCACAAGTTACTTCAAGGACAGCTATAAAGAAGCAAAATATATACACAAGTTAAAGACAAAAAAAAAGAAAATAAAAAAAGAAAAAAAAAAGAAGCAAAATACCTTATTGTGTTTTCCTGTTAAGTGTTGATGTAGTATGTTACAGACGGAGAACTAGCAAAATATAACAAATCCGAATGAACTATTCATTTCCCTCTTGGACATCTGGCTCATGTCATACTTTAAAAAATATGAGATGCTATTTATTAAAATATATAACAGTAAATATCTCAGTGGGTCAGTCGAGCTGACAAAAGGCACGATAGGAAACAGTATTGCCTTTTTAAAGGTTCAGAAACATTTAGAAAACATCCAAGGCTACTGTGTTATAAAAATAAACAAACAAAAAAAACCCCAAAATCAACTCTCTAGCCTTTTGTATGTGCCAACATTACATTCAAATAAGGCTCAAAATAAGGAGAAAAGCCTGAGTTTTTTTTCTTCTCGGGACTAACCCTTCTAATTCTTCTTTTATGCTATTTAGAACCACTTTCTTGAAGAACTTCTTCCGTTCCTCTATTTTATATGCCCAACTACTTTCTCTACTGGTTCCTTATTTTCGGCCATAAGGTAAATTCAAGACACCCTTTTTCCCTTAAAAGAAAAACAAAAATCTCAATCCTGCCACCCTGCCCTTGAATTTTTATTACATATTTTCCCATTGACCGTGAAACTTCTCAAAAGAATAACCTACACATACTTCTTCCTCACCTCCAATTCCTTTTACTTTCTTTGGTTCTGTGGACTCAATTATTTCCATGTGGACCACATCCAAACCTACAGCTCTAGCTCTGAACCCTGTTCAAGGGTCAGATTCTTATCCCATCGAGTGCACTAGATTGCAGACTCCATAGAAAATACCAACACCCACAGCACTTGGGATCATTCATTCAGCCAATTCACATCTGTGTTTTAAGCATAGCCACTGTTTAATACATGTGTACGGAACACACGTAGAATGAATAATGAGAATGAATAAATGCAGAATGAACAACGAGTGCTGAGAATCTTTATACTCCCATTAGCATCTCAAACACGACACTGGCAAAAACAAAACAATCCTCCAGCCCAGCTTCTTTGGACTCCTGTCTCTCATTTTTCTGCTAATCCTTCTGATTAGCTCAACATGTCCACGTCGTCGTTTTTTACTCCTTTCGCTTAATTTCCAACATCGAATCTGTAGTATCTGTAAGTAGTTACCCTCCTCTTCAATCCTGCATGGTTCTCCGATCAGCATCTTTCTACATAGTCTCTCTGCCTTCCGTTTGCCTCGAAGCCCTTCCATCTATTCATCCACAGCGAAATACGGGCACGAGCATGCTATTCCCCCGTGCAGAATTGTGCCTGCAGACTGCCGTCTCAACTCTCCATCCTGACATCAAGACCCCTTTGCTGGGTTATACCCACCTGCCCGACTTCACTTCCAGTTGCTCCCTGGCACAGATGCTACGTGGAAGTGAGACGGGACTGCTTCCCAGGCTTCAAGCTTGCCTTCGCGCTCCTACTCATACTCCTTCCTCCACCTGAAATATGCTTTTGGCCACGCCTCTGCCTTGAAAATCCCACCCACCCTCCACATTTAATTCAAATGCCACTTTCCCTTCTATTGCTCCAGTTAGTATTGTTATCTATCTTTTTGAGGCTTCCATTCTTGATAGCGCTCTATAACGCTCATGGCATCCCCTCTGTCTTTTTGTTGTTTGTATACGTATCTCGTTTCCCACGCTCAACCGAAACCTCCACAAGGAAAAGAGCAACAATTCCACCTGAATTTCCTTGAGTGCCTAAACTCACAGTAGACTGTCAATCGATGCATATTAAGCTGAATTATGTCACTGTTTCACCTAACAGCATTTTACATCTGCATGGCTTTGGAGCTCTATTTCTCCATATTATCAAATAAGAAAAATCTTGGCCGGACACAGTGGCTCATGCCTGTAATCCCGGCACTCTGGGAGGCTGAGGCAGGCGGATCGCTCAAGGTCAGGAGTTCAAAAACCAGCCCGAGCAACAGCGAGAACCCCGTCTCTACTAAAAAATAGAAAGAAATTAATTGGCCAACTAAAAATATATAGAAAAAATTAGCCGGGCGTGGTGGTGCATGCCTGTAGTCCCAGCTACTCGGGAGGCTGAGGCAGGAGGATCGTTTGAGCTCTGGAGTTCAAAACCAGCCTGAGCAAGAGCGAGACCCCCGTCTCTATTTCTAAAAATAGAAAGAAATTAATTGGCCAACTAAAAACATATAGAAAAAAATTAGCCTGGCATGGTGGCGCATGCCTGTAGTCCCAGCTACTCAGGAGGCTGAGGCAGGAGGATTGCTGGAGCCCAGGAGTTTGAGGTTGCTGTGAGCTAGGCTGACGCCATAGCACTCCAGCCCGGGCAACAGAGTGAGACTCTGTCTCAAAAAAAAAAAGGTAAGGAAAATCTGAAAATAAAAGGCAGCATGATTCAATGGAAAGAGCACAAGAGCAAGAGTGAGAAGCCCCTGGTCTGCTACTCATCACTGGCATGACGTCGACTAAATCGCAATTTGCTTCCTAACTTAAGTAATCTGAGAACAACAGTATCTTTTCTGGTAAACAGAAGGCATCTTCCCCATCATCAAGCGCTGTGTGAGCGTACACAGTCATCCTCATTCCACGAGAGACTCTGGAATTGCCAAGGGTGACGTCACAAGTCCTAGGAGGCTTAAGTAACGTACAGTGTTAGGAAAATGGAAAATGTCACATATCGACTCGAGTGACAAAGAGAATCCTAAGGTTGTTGTGGTTTTTTTTTTTTCTCCCCCTCTAAAATAAAAGTACCTGTGAAACTGTTCGAATAAATTTCTTGGCACGAAATTCAAAAGCGTGTACTTTGTCGTCCGTATGTGGTTATTCGCGTAGGCTGCCCCCGAGAACTTCTCGTGCTCCTCCTGGAAGGGCCAGGGGTGGGGGACAACGATCCGGTGCTTCCCTGCCAGCCTGGGGGCCCGGGAGGGCTTGCCCCCGCAGGCCAGCAGCGAGGAGTAGCGGCAGCGCCTCTGGCCGTCCTGGTCCCCACCGGTCCCCCCAACGAGCCTCCGCCAGTGACACCTGGCCCATCGGAGGGGCCCGGTCATGTCCAAAACGCAGCGAGAGCCAGGCCTCCTGGGTGGTCTGGCAAAAAACAGACAAAAACGACACACTTCCCATCAGATTCTGCAAAGTCTTAAAGACAGTGAAGTTTTCACTTTTTTTCTTTGTTTTCCTATACCAGATAAATATGTGACCCAGTGGTTCAAAATGTAAGTGAGAAAACTCAACTAGTCTTTGGGGCGTCGTTGTAACCACATCTTTAGTAAAGAAAGCATACACGCACCTTCCGCCTCATCGACTTGTCATCCGATCGTGTAAGCCGGCGGTCCCCAACATTTTTGGCACCAGGGACCAGTTTCATGGAAGACAGTTTTTCCATAGACCGAACTGGGGGATTGGGGGGGTTGGGGAGGGGTGGCTTCAGGGTGATTCAAGCGCATCATGTTTATCGTGCGGTCGAACCTCTCTGCTAATGGTGATCTGTATTTGCAGCCGCTCCCCGGTGCTAGTATCACCACCTCGGCTCCACCTCCGATCACCAGGCGTTAGAGTCTCATAAGGAGCCGCAGCTTGGATCTCTGGCGTGCGCAGCTGACAGCAGGGTTCTTGCTCCTATGAGAATCTGATGCCGCCGCTGATCAGACAGGAGGAAGAGCTTATGCCGTGATCTGAGCAGTGGGGAGAGGCTGTAAATACAGATGAAGCTTTCTCTTGCTCACTCACCTGCAGCTTACTTCCTCCTGTGCGGTCCAGTTCCCAAAAGACCATGGACCAGTACCGGCCCCGCAGCCCGGGGGTTGGGGACTACAGATGGAAGCAACAGGCCGGGCTCGGTGGCTCATGCCTGTCATCCTAGCACTCTGGGAGGCCGAGGCAGGAGGATCGCTCTCAAGGTCAGGAGTTCGAAACCAGCCTGAGCAAGAGCGAGACCCCTTGTCTCTATTATAAATAGAAAGAAATTAATTGGCCAACTAAAAATATATAGAGAAAAAATTAGCCGGCCGTGGTGGAGCGTGCCTGTAGTCCCAGCTACTCGGGAGGCTGAGGCAGGAGGATCGCCTGAGCCCAGGAGTTGGAGGTTGCTGTGAGCTAGGCTGACGCCACAGCACTCACTCTAGCCTGGACAACAAAGTAAGACTCTGTCTCAAAAAAAAAAAAGAAGCAACAAAAGACAGCATCTAACAAGCCAGTCCATAACTTGCAGCAACCTATTCGGGCCAAATGTGTACAAGCCTCTTTAACCTCTCTGATCATCACTTTTTCCATCTTTGCAATGGTAACAATGCCACACGTGTCAGGAAACTGCTGTGAGGATTCAATGCATAACACGTAAATCACCCAGCATAAAGCCTGATAGAGAGTAAACCATCAATAAAATCCATTCTGTGTAGCTTATAAATATGGCCACTGGAACCCATACTACTAAGTGAAGTATCCCAAGAATGGAAAAACAAGCACCACATGTACTCACCATCAAACTGGTATTAACGGATCAGCACCTAAGTGGACACATAGGAATGACATTTATCGGGCGTCGGGCAGGTGGGAGGGAGGAGGAGGGGAGGGGTATAGACATACATAATGCATGAGATGTGCACTGCCTGGGGTATGGTCACGCTTGAAGCTCAGACTCAAGGGGTGAGGGGGGGCAAGGGCAATATACGTAACCTTAACATTTGTACCCCCATAATATGCTGAAATAAAAAAATATATATATGGCCACAAATTCTTCCTATCTCTACATGCACAGCCGTTTGCCCATGAAGAGTTACAGTGAGTCTTTGTCTGCTCATTGAACCTGGGCTCGGCCATGTGCTTTGCTCTGGCTAATGAAACACTCGCAGACATGACACAGACAGGGGCTTGAAAAGGGCTTTCTCACTGGGGCCTGCTCTCTCTCATTGCTCCTGGGAGCCCTGTGGCCACCACCATGCGCCCCAGCTGGCCACTCACCACCGTAGTCTCTGTCAGTACGTGGATGAGACCACTCACGGCCAACTGACCACTCACGTGTGAGCGTGCCCAGATGACACAAGCTAGAACAGAGAGATGAACCGTCCCAGCTGAGCCCAGCCCAAATTGCCGACTCACCAAATGACGAGTCAACAAACGCTACATCACCAAGTTTTGTTGCAAAACAAAAATTTAACTGATACATAATCCCTTATTTTCCTTATTTCCAAATTTTCCAAGCAATTCAGCCCCTACCTGGAATGTGAGCTTGTTAATTACAAAAATAAGAGAGAGAGAGAAGAAAAGGGAACATTTATTAAGAGCATGCCCTAGTCCAAGCACTTTACAAAGCCCTTTATGTGCATTATCTTGTTTAATATTAATATCGATTCTATGATGCAGGTATTACTTCTGTTTTATAAAAAAGAGGAAACAAGCTTAGAGAGGTAAAGTAACTTGTTGAAATTCATACGGCTAGCAAGTAGCTGAGGCTGACTCAAACTAAATCTTTCTGACTCAACAGTTTCTGGTCTTAGCTGTTCATGTGCCTCATTTATCTTTGTATCCAGAAAGCTTGGCACTTAGTAGATGCCCAATAAAAGTCCATCTAGTAGGTAACACCCGTGCCAGCAAGTGTGTGGAGGGCAAGGTCTGGAGCCCTTGGTTACTATTAACTTGCTTCATCAAATTCATTGCATTTATGTATCATCTTGGGTTGCAGTTCACCTCTGGAGATCCCATTTAGCAACTCTTTGGGTGTGTCCCGATTGTCTGAAATGTTAACAAAATTCCTCCAGATGAATCTGAGTCAGGTGTCTGTAGACTTCACCTGGAGAAAAATTAGGTTATCTGCTAGACACTACACCAGGCTAAGAATACAGAGATGGTTAAGGTCTAGATCCCATTCTTCAGAAGCTCAAGGTCTAGGAGAGGGAATAGGCATTTAAATACATAAATGCAACTACGCACTGCCTTTTCAAATTCTTAGGCTGTAAGAAGGGCTAAGGCACCACACAAGGGTCAACTCGTTACCAATCAAGGAATTTCTTACTGCACACCACAGGTTCATACATCTATTTTTCTATTTCTTATTGCTTTTGGGGGTCTACAGCTGACCTGCCTTGGCCTACCTCACTTAATAACACAAACTGCCTGGTTGTTTATATGTTTCCATACATTCGTAAGAGCACAAAGCACATATTTGCAAGGGAATGTATGTGAAAGAATTCACACCAAACTACGAATATTAGTAACCTCAAGACGGGAATAACAAGGGAATAGAGGAGATTGGTAACTTTCTTTTCTTTGTTAGAATGAGCATGTATTGATTTACTATCTTTAAAAATTAAGTTAAAGTTTGGGAAGGAAGAGGTTGTGATTAATTTCATGTATTACTATGAAACAGCCTAATGCCGCCCAAAAGCGGGCCTGCACAATGCTGGATATTAATTTTTCCACCCAGTATTCCATTTACTCATTTACAGAAGATGATAAAATCCATAACTAAAGTTCTAAAATCTTTCGAAACCAGCCTGAGCAAGAGCGAGACCCGTCTCTACTATAAATAGAAAGAAATTAATTGGCCAACTAATATATATATATAGAAAAAATTAGCCGGGCATGGTGGCGCATGCCTGTAGTCCCAGCCACTTAGGAGGCTGAGGCAGGAGGATCACTTGAGCTCAAGAGTTTGAGGTTGCTGTGAGCGAGGCTGACGCCACGGCACTCACTCTAGTCCAGGCAACAGAGTGAGACTCTGTCTCAAAACAATAAATAAATAAATACATAAATAAAGTTCTAAAATCTATAAACACCAATTTCAGGTATGAAACCAATTAAGATCAGAATTAAAGAGATATCAACCAAGCATTGCTTAGTAAATAAGTACTAGCACTTCTATAACGATTACTATCGATAAAATACTTTTCGTATGTTGTTTAATTTTCACAACTTGATGCGGAAGTTCATTTCCATTTTTCAGAGGAAGAAGCAAAGTTCAAAGAAGGTTTTACAATTTTCTCAAGGCATGTATATATATATAATCATTGACTCCAAAGTCGTGCCTTTCCAACTATGCAACGTCATTTATACATAAAATTTTAAATAATCAAATACAACCATTTAAGACTAGATTATTTCTAACTATAGTTTTTTTTTTTTAGAAGATATTGAAAACTAAAATCCTTCACTAACAGAGCGTCCCTAAAATATATCATTCTAAGTTCCTTATTATACGCAAATACACCAAAAGCAGACTTAGTTCTCACAAACCGTGTTTTCCTTAATGAATGCATAATGAAAAGTCTGCAACAGGGAACACTACCAAAGGTAAATACAGGATAAGGAATCCTCGTGGGCCCAGTTAGTATTTTAAAATTGCTGAAGTCATCACCAGCCAACAAGCAACTTGAGAAATACATAAGAGTTCACTTGTGCAAAAGAGAAAAACATGCTTACGTATACTCATTTCAGAGATGCTCTGTGTTTGTTTCTTTCAAACTCAGCATGCATCAGAATCCCCTAAACCTCAGGGCCCCCTGGGTTTCTGATCCAGCAGGTCTAGAGTCTGCATGTCCAACAAGTTTGCAGTCAGCGCTGGTGCTGCCGGTCCACACTTTGAGAGCCACTGCTTTATGCTAAGTAACATTACTGCAAGACGTGAAGTTGGAATTAAGAGTATGCGATGACCAGAGCACTGTGCCACCTTTTCAGCTTTCAGAGTTCAGCTCAGATAGCGCCTCCTCTGGAAGCCTTCCTTGATTCCTTTCCAACAAAGTGACTCTCTTCCCCACTCTCAGATCTCACAGCCCTTTGTATATTCATGTATTTACTCATTCATCTCTTCATTCATTCAATATTTACCAAAACATACTTACCGAGCTCTCACTGTGTCCTACCATTCTTCTAGGCACTGGGAACCTATCCATGTATAACAGTCTATATAGTCCTATACTGGAATTTTGTGCTGATCTCTCTCTCCCACTGTGCAGTTTTTGTTTTTTTTTTTTGAGACAGGGTCTCACTCTGTCGCTCAGGCTGGAGTGCAGTGGCATGATCATAGCTCACTGTAGCCTTCAACAACTGGGCTCAAGCAAT
The DNA here is from genome assembly GCA_008750895.1 of Mirza zaza. Classification (NCBI taxonomy): domain Eukaryota; kingdom Metazoa; phylum Chordata; class Mammalia; order Primates; family Cheirogaleidae; genus Mirza; species Mirza zaza. The sequence goes on from VSMD01017436.1 coordinate 55,107, forward strand.
CTTCCCGCCTTAGCCTCCCATGTAGCTGGGACTATAGGTGTGGGCCACCATGCCTGCCTACTTTTTTATTTTTTGCAGAGACAAGGTGTGGCTGCCCAGGCCAGTCTCAAACTCCTGGTGGCAAGTGATCCTCTCATCTTGACCTCCCAAAGTGCTGGGATTACAGGTGTGAGCCTGTGGACTTCTTCTTGAAGGTGTTAATCTTTGTAACTCCTTTAGAATCCTGCACAGTGCCTGGCACATGGTTTGTCTTTAGTGCATGTGCTTTTCAGGGATAAATAAAGAGTTACCAAGAAAAAAAATAAAAAAAGAGTATGCGATGTATTAGACATCACTCATGTGATTGGAGGGCCCATCTCCTTGGAGTGTACAGACCGGGGCTATGTAGCAGTAGCCTGACAGCTGATATGAGCAGATCCTCCTGCCTAAGGCTAGAATTAACTAAATGAAGGTCTAGTTAACACATGAGATTGGTAGTGTGGTTGATCTTAAGGATTCATTCTTTCTGCAGATTTAATACAGTTACAATCAGTTTCTTTCTTTCTTTCTTTTTTTTTTTTTTTTGAGACAGAGTCTCACTCTGTTGCCTAGGCTAGAGTGCCGTGGTGTCAGCCTAGCCCACAGCAACCTCCGACTCCTGGGCTCAAGAGATCCTCCTGCCTCAGCCTCCCGAGTAGCTGGGACTACAGGCATGCACCACCATGCCCGGCTCATTTTTTCTATATATATATATTAGTTGGCCAATTCATTTCTTTCTATTTATAGTAGAGACGGGGGTCTCGCTCTTGCTCAGGCTGGTTTCGAACTCCTGACCTTGAGCAATCCTCCTGCCTCGGCCTCCCAGAGTGCTAGGAATATAGGCGTGAGCCACCGCGTCCGGCCTAGATTTTTTTTTTGTATATACACACTATGGAATACTAAGATTTTTCTTGAAAGGACTGCGTCTCCAAATGAGTTACTGTTTGTGGATGCTTAGGCTAGAAGCTGATTTAAGCTAGCAAAAAGGCAGGTGAATTGCTGCAGTTATATGCATATTTCTGTGTTATTAGGAACTAAAAAAAAAAAATCTCACCCACATTTATGGTGAGTCTCTCATATGCCTTAATCTACTCTTAAAACTGAAAGAAAACATAAACATATGTTAAAATATCAATGATAGCAATCCTTAATGCTATGTTTTGATCTTGATGATAATCTTGAACATCCTAGATGTTCCTAAAATAATGTTATTGATGGGATCGCTGCTTGTTTCTACTAATCAATAATAAAGATTTGGAAGTTCTGAAAAAATTAAAAAATAAAATAAAATAATGTTATTGAAATGACAGAATAGCATGTGTCTGAGATTTTGTTATTCAACATTAATAAATATTTATTTTATTTTTTTGAGGTTTCTTTTTTTTATTTTAGCGTATTATGGGGGTACAAGTGTTAACGTTAATAAATATTATTAATTTAGTAGACTTAAGACCATAACAATGTCTACCATTTATAGCGACATGCCAAGTTCTATGCTGGAGATAAACATATGTTAACTTCAACCCTTACAACAAAGTACATGTCATCATCCCCACTTAGGGATGAGGAAACTTGAGGCTCAGAGGACTTGAGAAACGTATCCAAGTGACAAAGCTTGGTAAGAGGTTACTCAAGCGTAACCCAGATGTCTCAGATGGAATGAGAGCCTCTCTACGTAGCTATTAGAGAGCTGTGGTATAAGGCAGTAAGACTTGAAAAACTGGCAGAAGTCAGTAGAAGGCACAGAGTCCTGGCAACCCACCAAAGAATAGGCATTTCATGATATCTCACTACAGCTTTTATTATGCATGCTAAAATTATTATAGTTCACATCAAGATCTAGAGCATGTAATCCTATAAAAATGGACCCTAATGAGACTCTGCAACAGAAAGACATAAAAAAAAAAAAAAAAAGAAATAGGCCAGTACAGTGAGTGGCTCAGGCCTGTTATCCCAGCATTTTGGGAGGTGAAGCAGAAGGATCGCTGGAGGCCAGGAGTTCAAGATCAGCCTGGCAACATAGTGAAACCCCCATCTCTACAAAATATTAAAATATGAGCCGGGCATGGTGGCGCATGCCTGTAGTCCCAGCTAGTCAGGAGGCTGAGGCAGGAGGATCGCTTGAGCCCAGACATGTGAAGTTGCAGTGAGCTGTAATAGTGTCACTGCACTCCAGCCTGGGCGACAGAGTGAGACCTCATCTCTGAAAAATAAAAAAAATAAAAAGAAGAACAGGAAATAAAACAAATAGAACTTATTTTTAGAAATAGCTGCGGAAATTGTATTTCATTGTTGTAAAACTCTCAGGGAGGAAGTTCTTCTGAGCAACCTGCTTTTTCAGACGGCTCAAGGTTTATCCTTTAAGTACCAAAACCATTTCATCAGGGATAGAAATGATTATAAAATGTGTACCAAATTTTCCTATAGTTGACACAGCATTTTAAATAAATCTGCTCGGCAGAATTCAGCACCAGTGCCCTAAAAACCAAAGTACTCTATTTAACGATGCCTACGGGATCTTCAGAAGCATAGAAGACTTCCTTGTTTTGAATGCTCATGTACGGTTTTGTAAGCTTTTCTTCCATCGGCTGTCCAAATGCCTGCCTTTATAAAGATTTAACTTTTGTTAATACTTCCAACTACCTTAGAATAATTAATAAATGTAAATAAGTTGAATTAATGACCTTCAGGGAGCAGAAGATGAAAATTCAGCAAGATTTATTTAGTGAAATCTGGCCGGGCGTGGTGGCTCATGCCTGTAATCCTAGCACTCTGGGAGGCCAAGGTGGGCAGATCATTTGAGCTCAGGAGTTCAAGTTCGAGACCAACCTGAGCAAGAGCGAGACCCCATCTCTACTAAAAATAAGAAAGAAATTAATTGGCCAACTAAAATTATATTTTAAAAAAATTGAAAAAAAAAATTTAGTGAAATCTATTTTCACTGTTCAGAGATCTCTTATGCTTAAATTTGTTTAGTAAATATCTCCTGAAAGGCTACCATGGACCAGCTAGGCAAGTCTCAGGCACTGGAGCCAAAGTGATAAAAAGTCTTGTGCAAAATCCAAGCCCTCGAGAAGCAAAAAGTCTACTAAAGAGATCAACTTTAGTTGATCTAAAGAGAACCTAAAGAGAACCTCTACTAAAGAGAACCTCAGGAGTTTCTCTCATTACCTGAAATGCTTCTGAGATTTGATTCCCATGAGACAAACTTGGATATGTATACAACCTGGTTTCAGACCAGAAAATGGTAAGAGTATTAAAACACTAAACAAGCGATAAATAAGTTCTTAAACGAAACTCCTCTTAGTGTTCACTTTGAAAATCAGAGCCAGAATATCTGTTTAAACTGGCAGAAGAACACGAATTTCCTGGTTTCCTAGCTACCTTTACTCATTCGTACTTAGCAGGGCAAACCCCAGCTGTGTGTGATAAGCTTTGTGTGCAAAACATAATAAGCACATTGGATTGTAGTTCTAAAGACAGTCTTAAAAGATTATTAGGAACATAAAGGGGAATGAGTGATAACTATTCGTTTATGTGCTTTCCCTATAAGACCATCTCGTTTGCTGTTTTAGCCAATAGTTGGAAGATGCCTGGCACGCAGCCAACACTCAATGAATATTTTTTAATGAATTAACTAATGTCAATCGGGTTCTTTGTGGTATACTATGCACCCTGGGAATGAATACTCTTCAAACGGGACGCATCTTGGGAGCAGAAAGGCTAATCAATTCATAACAAGTGTTTTTGAATGAAGGAGTAGGATCTTTTGCAGCAGTTCTACTTGGCCAATTCTAACTTGCCCCTTAAAATGACCTAAAGCCATCTCACCTTTGCCAGAGAAACTAATTACATTTGTCCTCAGATGGTTGACGACTTGCATTGTATCAGATCGGTGGTCCTCAAATGGGACCAATTTTGCCGCCACCCCTGCAAATCCCCCAGGTACATTTGTGAGTGTACCTGGATATACTTTTGGGTGTGGATCTAAGCCAGGGATTCTGTTAAATACACTACAATGTATTATACAAGACAGTCCCTGACAACAAAGGATTATCTAGCCCGGGGGTCCTCAAACTTTTTAAACAGGGGGCCAGGTCACTGTCCCTCAGACCGTTGGAGAGTGTGGCGCACATTCCACACATGCGCACTGTGGGCCCGGGACGAGTCGGCTGCTAAGCAGGACGGGCAGCGGTGGCAAAAACACCCAGAGGGCGGATAAATGTCCTCCTCGGGCCGCAGTTTGAGGACACCTGCCTTAGCCTCTCTGAGCCTTGGTTTTCAAATCTGTGAGATGGAAAATAATATCATCTACCTAACAGAATTTTGCAAAGAGTCTTATTAAATAATGCATAGCGCCAAACACACTGAAAGTGCTCGATAATTTCATTCTTTCAGCTAATATTTGTGGCGCTCCTAATATTAGCCAGGCATTGCTATAGATAGTGGAAATCAACTAGGGAACAAAACAGACAAAAGTCCCTGCCTTCTAAGAGATCATTTTCTAGTGCACATTAATTTTACCTTGTTCTGGGCATAGTGTTGGGTATTTCAGGATGAATAAAGGAAAGAGCCCCAGAACAGGTCAAAATATTCAGTTCAATAAAAAAGATAAAATCACAATAATCACATACAGTATATGAATTTATGGAAATAGAAAATCCTATGACAAGGCATGGCAAGAGGTTAGAAGATGGAGAGGGAGAAGCAGGAAGACTTCCCAGAAGAAAAAAACATCTTAAATGAGCCTTGGGAAATGTTTAGAATCCTGATTGGAGAAATTCATAGGTTTTAGAAAAGGCACTACAAATAAAGGCATAGAAGCTGGAAGCTCTACGTTTATTTAAGTAACACTGAGTAGTTTAGTACAGCTGGGGTTGCAGGAACGAATTAAAGAGTGATGGGAAATTAAATGAAAATCCATGTCAGGATCATACTGAAGAACTCAGTTGCTAAGATGAAGAATTTACAAATTTCATAAGCTTGAAGGAAATGAGGAATTATCAAAGATACTTGAGTAGAGTGTGCTAGGATACGGGCATCGAAAAGACTTGTTTGCCAAGAAGTGTGACAGATACTTTGAAGTGAAGGAGAAAAGGAAGGAGACTCATTTGGAAAAACTGAGTAAAATGCACAATTTACCAGTAATCTACCAAGGAGCGGGATCATTAGACTTCCAAAGGCCTCTCTGAGTGCATCTCTGTGGCAATGGCAACCCCAATGGTCAACACAAAAACCTGGCATGAGCCAGGTTCTCGTATTCCTCACTTGGTCCTATACCTCCTGGGCTGGCTCCACTTCCATCCTCTGCCTGTTACCACCAATACTACATCCTTAATACTATGTACATTAGCCACATATTCCTATCATCAACCCATCCATGACTCACAACAAGCAGGCAGAAAATATATGACAAACTGGGTACTTGGGACAACCATACCCCCTCTTTTCACTCTAGACTCAAATGAAATATGTGACAATTTGGGAATGGATACTCGGCTTGGAACTCAAAGTAAGAATTGCTTTTCAAAGTTTCCTTACCCTGCTGAAAAAAAGCATTTCACTTTTCTCGTCGCCCTTGGTTTAGGGATCTTAAAAGTGTAATAATGCTTGAGATTCAGGAGTGTTTTTTTTTTTCCTGCCTTGACAAAGTAGAAATGTTGATTTCTTAGCTAAAGGACATCACGGGTAAGTAGAATGTTTGTGAAGAAAACACCCGAGAACACCTCTCTAGGAAAGAATTTAATGAAGAAGAAAAGATAACTACAATGTTTAACTATAACCTTCTACATATTAATATGACCTATTTAAGAGGAATTAAAATGTTTAAACATCTAGTTGGAACGTCACTAGATTAAAAAAAATAAAAAAAGAAAAGAAATATATTTTTGATATATAAAAAAAGTTTTAAAATCTTTTTAATAAAAAAATAAAATGTTTAAAAATCATGTCAAGTAATAATGAATCCTGTCAATTGAAGAAAAAGACTTCACAATCTTTGGGGACAGTTCAAAACTGATTTTCACGTTCTTTCTGATAGCCAAGAACATTATATCTATTCCTTATCCTACATAAAGTTAAAGGGTTGAAAACCTGTAAGTTTGTTTTACTAACAGAAATGTGATCGTACTCATCTTCCTCATTCAACCAGGCCTTAAACTGAATAAGAAGATTTTAGGAAAATAAATTAAGGAGTATTTAATTAAGGCCTATCATCAGTACTAGGCTCTAACAGATGTAGTCAACAGGAAATGGAAGGGAAGCAAAGCTCAAATCAGTTCAACATTGCTTATTTTTTTTTTCAGAAAACAGCTGGAAGCAGAAGAGTGAATGTGAGCAGAATAAGCTTTATCTTGGGATTTCTCTTATAATCCAAATGTTCTCACCAACATATATAATTCAGAAACAATGATAGTCCACATAAAATTCCATATAGCAAGGGAGACTTTGTGAAAAAGAAGACGGATATTATCTATGTGGTCTTCGTTCCAGGACAAACTGCTTTATTAAATTAGTGACTTGTTTTTCCTGATAAATACAATATATGCACTGCAGAAATTTTAGAAACTACACGTTAACAGTATGAGAAAAACAGAAACCACCTCTAATCTTACCACTCAAATATAAATACTATTAACATTTGATTTATTCCTCTACAATAAATTAGTTTCTGTGCATATGTTGATTTTTTTTCCCCCAAAACTAGGGTATCAGTTTTTAACTTTCTTTTTTTTCCGCATCTCATATCATCAACATTTTCCCATATCACTGAATAGTCTTCCTAACCACCTCACACATTTTGATTTGTTTTCCGTGTTTGTTAACGTGACGTGTGAAAATACGGTCATTTATTGCCATGCTGAGATTCTGTGATTACTGAGAGGTTAACGTGGCCCCTCCTCCAGCCTTGGATAATTAAATTTATTTTTCTTTGTGACTAGCCAATTTATATCTGTTTTTCATTGGGGATCATTTTTATTGGGGTAGTCATCTATCTCCTGGTCCATTCGAGCTGCTATAACAAATTATCCTAAACTGGGGGACTTATAAACAACAGAAATTTATTTATTAAAGTTCTCCATGCTGGGAAGTCCAAAATGAAGGTGCCAGCAGATTTGGTGTGTAGTTAGAGATGGATTTCTGGTTCATAGATTGCACCTTCTCACTGCACCCTCACATGGTGGCAGGGGCAAGACAGATCTCTGTGGCCTTTTTTATAAGGGCACTAATCCCATTCATTAGGGCTCCTACCTAATCACCTCCCAAAGGCCCCACCTCCTACTACCATCACACTAGGGATTAAAAAATCAACATACAGGGCCAGGTGTGGTGGCTCATGCCTGTAATCCTAGCACTCTGGGAGGCCCAAGCGGGAGGATCACTCAAGGTCAGGAGTTCGAAACCAGCCTGAGCAAGAGCGAGACCCCGTCTCTACTAAAAATAGAAAGAAATTAATTGGCCAACTAAAAATACACATAGAAAAAAATGAGCCGGGCATGGTGGTGCATGCCTGTAGTCCCCAGCTACTCGGGAGGCTGAGGCAGGAGGATCGCTTGAGCCCAGGAGTTTGAGGTTGCTGTGAGCTAGGATGACGCCACGGCACTCTAGTCGGGGCAACACAGAGTGAGACTCTGTCTCAAAAAAATAAATAAATAAAATTAAAAAGTCAACATACGAATGGCAGGGGGGAGGGGAGGATATTCAGACCATAGTAATCTTTCATTGCTTTTTATAATATAATATCTTTTGAAGGAGTGCATACTGGCATGTAAGATACAGAGCTTAGTGTTTGGTTGGGTTTTTTTTGCTCTTAGTATTTCTTAGCGATATTTTGGAAAGTGATATTTTGTCATTATAAAAGTAATAGTTACTATAGAAGATTTGGAAATATCAGGAAACATATAAAAAAGAAAATCAAAACTATAACTACCACATAGAAATACATTCTGGGGAGTGGAGCAGATCATATATCAATGGATAAATGCATTGATGCAAAAGGAATTTTTATGCAAAGAGAAACTGTAATAATCGTGTTTGATGTTGTTCAATGTTTGTTAATTTAGGACAATGTTTTAGAGTAAGAGCTTAATAAATAATTTCGAGTAAATTAATATTTTATACATTTATTTTAAAATTATATTTTACACATTCGAGATAATATGTCATTGAATAAATCTTGCTTTTTTCACTCAATACATTTACAATCATATTTCCAAGCCATTAATTTTTTTTAAAAACCTATTTAGGTAACTGAGTTTTATCAACACAGATATATAAACTACATTAATTTATTTGAATACTTTGCTCTTGGGGCTATTTTTTCCTATTTTTTTTTTCCATATTACAGATAACACCGTAATGAACATTCTTATAAACCTTCACATGAAAATCAGATGATTTCCTTAGGATATATTTCTAGACCCAGGATCATTGGCTCAAAAGCTATGAACATTCGGAGGTTTTAATACATATTACCTTATTATTGTCTCAAATAGTTGTATTATATACCCTTTTTAAGCGGCATAAAAGAAGATTCCATTAAGGCCACAACTCTTTTACAAAACTAGTATCACTATTACTTCTTACTCTGCAAAGTAATAAAAAGTATTGCTCCTATGGCTAAAATAATTTCTGAAATGAAACAAATCTAAGATAATAGGGACAAAACAACGTTTTCAAGAAAAATGCACCCACAACAAACCTCTTCTAAGTGATAAGGAAAGCTGTAACTATGTTGTAACTATGGACCAGAATAGTGATAACATTCAGTGCACACAGAATTGTCCCTAGAGTGGATAAGTCAATTCTCTTTTTATTCAAGCAGTATTAAATTCATCTTCATCAATGCAACTCTTATTTTGAGAATTCCCAAGTAATCTTGCTGGCCGCATTTTCTTTGATTTTCCTTCATCAAAAAAAAACTACTTTCACCTATATTAGAGAATAAGTAAAACATGCAATGATGGCTTGAATATGTGGACATTTTTTAACCCTTAACTTAAAAGACATTAATTCTAAGAAGTGCATTTGTCTAACGGATGAGTCATCTTTGTTTATAACTGTGATTATAAATCACAATCATAAAATTGTGATTTTATCATCTGTGATTATAATTTATAATCAGTTATAATCACATGTTGAGCATTTTCCTTCATTTTACCGACAATAGCAAACTACATGATTTTCTACATGATTATCCAATTCATTAAGCGTGAGAAGTGTTTAGTTTTTTTGCCAAGCCAAGGTCAAGCAACTGCGCCCACATCCTGTTTCAGATTCTCCATCTTTTCCACGCTCTCTAACAAAGGTTAAATCAGCAGTTGCAATGTTATTTTTTAAACTCCCTAAAACTTTTGAATGTCGCGGTAAGTTCTCTTCCGATATGTATAACCTGATCTCATCTTAATAAAAGCAAACAATCTCAGTGCAAGTATGTTATACGAGTTTGCAATGAGGTCAGAAAACAGTCCAGAATGGAGCGAGGGGTCACACCTTTGTACTAAATGAGGTACTCTGTTGCAATAATCATGTGTTCCATGTTTGCTCTTAACAAGTCAACAAACACATTTAGATCATGCTATTCTTCACAGAGACATGACCTCGCTGATTTGAAGGCTGATACAAACACCATGGGCCCCTATCCTTGTTGGTGCATCTCTCAAAGTTGATTAAAAGTCACAGCCTTGTTCTGAGCCTACAGACTTGTTTTTCACCATGAGAAGGACTGGGATGAAAAAAAAAAAAAAAGCAAGAAGAAACTTTGGTCTGACTCAGAGCACATTCTAACTGCCTGGGCTGACATGCCCTCATGCATAAGAGTAGTTTAAACATATTCTTTCTATAGGCACAGAGTCCCAAGGCAAGGGACTTTCCGTGCACTAACCAACCAGTGTCGCTCTGCTGCACATGGTAAATTAAAACTGCATGCATGGCTGGGCGCGGTGGCTCACGCCTGTCATCCTAGCACTCTGGGAGGCGGGAGGATCACTCGAGGTCAGGAGTTCGAAACCAGCCTGAGCAAGAGCAAGACCCCGTCTCTACTAAAAATAGAAATTAATTGGCCAACTAATATATATAGAAAAAAATGAGCCGGGCATGGTGGTGCATGCCTGTAGTCCCAGCTACTCGGGAGGCTGAGGCAGGAGGCTCCCTGGAGCCCAGGAGTTTGAGGTTGCTGTGAGCTAGGCTGACACCACGGCAGCCTTTGTGGTGTCACTTTTCACACTTACTGAATTCGATAGGAAATCATGGAGTTTGCTATTGTCGGTAAAATGAAGGAAAATGCTCAAAATGTGATTATAATTTACAATAAAATAAAGATGACTCCTCTGTTAGGCAAATGTACTTCTTAGAATTAATGTCTTTTAAATTAAGGGTTAAAAAAAATGTCCACATATTCTGCCACGGCACTCACTCTAGCCCGGGCAACAAAGTGAGACTCTGTCTAAAAAAAAAAAAAAAAAAAAAAAAAAATGCATGCTTTTTTTCTACTGTCAAACTGGAGGGAAAGTTAAAAAAAAAAAAAAAGAAGAAGAAGAAAAATAGTTTTTAATTTATATATATAAAAACAAAAAAAGGAAAAAAAAAAAAAACTACATGCTTTATAATGTAAAATCCAGGGTGCCCCAAATAACAAGGAAGTTCTCCAAAGTTTACCGTTTGCAAAGACAAATGCAGGGATTTTTTTTTTTCTTTTCTTTTTTTTTTTTTTTGCAGCACTCCTCCAAAAAACTATTCCTGAGCAAGCTGCAACACACACAAACACCTTTTTTTTTCTTCCTAAGGAATCCACTCCCAGCGGCGTGCTCCCTGGGCTAAACCTCCCACACTTTCCCCCGCTCTCCATCACCTCCCAGACATGCAGCCCGCACACCCACCTGCTCCAAACTGCGGGGTTTCGCAACCTGCGGACAAGGGGTGCGCGCGCGTGCGTGCACGACCCACCTTTGCGCAAAGCCCAGCCCGGAGAGCAGACCAAATAATTCCTTTTTTTTTTATTATTATTATTTTTTTTTTCTTTTCCTATTTTTTTTTTTTCTTTTCTTCTCTTCTTCACCTGGAAGTCCTTAACATCTCTCCAAATCCCCCCCCCCCTCCTTTTCCAAAACCCAAATAGCTGGGAAGGGTGTCATCGCTCCAATCCCTCTGTCTCTCCCTCCCCCCCCCCGCCCCGCCCTGGTCGGTCAAGTTCACTGTCAAGGCCAGATCTGCAGCCCTGGAGCCCCGTGACCCGCCGTGACCCCGGCCGGGGGGGTCTGCGGGAAGCGGGGCGCAGGAGCAGACAGGGGGAAGGGGCGCGGGCGGGGCGGCAGGCCGGGTCTCGCTCGCTCTTACCGGGTCCCTCCTCCTCCTCCTCCTCCTCCCCGCTCGCACTCATCGCGGCATGACGATCGCGGGTCCCGGGCGCCAGAGCGGAGCCCAGCGCGGGCCCGGAGAGCGGGAGCCGGCTACGCTTCCGAGGCGACAGCCATCTGCCTGTGCAAAGGGAAAATAAAAAAAAAAAATTTCAAAAAAAATTTTAAAAAAATTTAAAAAGTCACTTTCCGGCTCCCAAAAACTCTCCGCAGCAGCAAGCTGCAGCAGGCGCCCGAGCCGGCTGCGCCCACTGCTCACTTCTGCTTCTCCTCCTGCCCCGCCCCCTGCACCGGGACAGCCAATCGCCTGCAGCCCCCGCCCCCGTGACGTAAAAGAGGGCGTGGCCTGAATAAAAAGGGTGTGCCAGGCCCCGCCCCGCTCTGTCAGGACAAGCCAATAGCCCGCCGCCCCCGCCACCCTTGATGTAAAAGAGGGCGTGGCCTGAATTAAAAAAAAGGGGCTGCTAGGCCCCGCCCCGCTCTGTCGGGACAAGCCAATCGCCCGCCGCCCTCGCCCCTTTCCCCGTGATGTAAAAAAGGGGGCGTGGCCTGAATAAAAGGGAGCTGCCAGGCCCCCGCCCCGCTCTGCCGGGACAAGCCAATCGCCCGCCGCCCCCCGCGTGACGTAGAAGGGGGCGGGGCCTGTCAGCTGCAAGGCTGCCCGCCTCCAGCTGTTGGACAGCGCTGCTGCCTGCGTCCCCAGCCCAGGTTGCCCCGGTGACCACCTTGCGAGGACAGACTGCCCCGCCCCCTTCTACGGAGGGGCTGCTTGCTTCTAGTTTTGCTGCAGTTCTCGCAATGCGCTTCACTGACCTAGACTTGAAACGCTTCACTGTTATTTTTTGGGCAGGCGAAGAGATCAAAAGTAAACATTTCATGTTACTGTTTTTTTTTTTTTATTTTTTATTTAAAATTTTATATATTTACCTATTTACATTTTCTCTTCTTTTGAGCACAGTAGAACAAAGTGTAATTGTCTAATGTTACTGTTTTTATAAAAAAAAAGCAAAGAAAAAAGAAAAGAGAAAAGAAAAGAGAAAAAGAAAACAAAAGAAAAAAGAAAAGAAAAGAAAAGAAAAAGGAAACTGAGAAAAAGATCACAATTCTGACTTGGCTGTGCTGGTGGTGGTTGTTTTGTTTTTCTCCTTGCCGTTCTAGTCCCTCTCTGAGGATGATGTGGCTTTTGTCCATGCACCTGCCAGGATCTGTTTGCTTAAAATTCACAACTTTTACCTTTTTTTAAAAAAATTTTACTCTTAAAATAAATTTCAGCAACCTCTTTGATCTCTCAAAACTTCTGACCAACTCAGTTCTCTGAGCAGGAGAAGCAGGCCATTTAGAGAAGGCACTACCAATAATTCAGAACAAAACCTGACAATCACTGGCTGCTCGTCGTTTTATCCTACTGAGAAAAACATAAAAAAAAAAAAAAAAAAGTGGGGCATCAACCTCCACAACTCTCCTGTGTTGTGCTGCTTCTATCTTTGGTTCTCTCAAATGTGTAGCAAAGGTGAAGCACACTAAATGATCGTGCAAAACGCTTGACTGTTAATGAAACAGACACAGGAAACTGGCTGGGAGGCTGGAAGACTCTCAGACTAAGAGAGGCCAAACGAGTTCCAGCACCCACTGGGAATGTGTCTCTGCCAGATGAAGAGAAACAAGTCTGGGTGTGGCTTCCTGCCAATCCCCATTAGGGAAGCCTACTTCTTGCAGGCAGGGGCAAATCTCTAGAGCTTAGTCAAAGCCAGCGCTGGGAATAAACCCAGTCTAGTGGAGGGCACTATCATTGCCATGGCCTCTGAAATTCCTGGACCTCCTAGCAGCCATGTGACTGTCTCTAACATGATTTAATTTAAGATGAAACAAATTTCCTATCTGATAACCAACCTTCTTAAGGAGATTTAAATCTACAGCTGGGGCTCTCTGAAGTCCCCGATCAACACTGTTGCTGTGACCTCAGCAGAGGGCCTTCCTGGGAAGGGTCACACCAGGACAACTCAGGCAGGTAGCTGGCATTTGCAGCCTGTTTGCGTTGCTTAAATCAGTGGTTCTACCCAGCCACACATCACAGTCAACTGGGGAGTTTGATGCCAAAGCCACACCCCACCTAGGCCAATTAAACTGGAATCTCTGAGGGGTGGAGCCCTGGGAATTTCTGTCTTATTCTCAAGCTCCCGTAGTGCAACATGGGGTTGAGAATCACAGGCTATGATCTAAGTTATTGTCGTAGAGGAAAATCGGTGTTATATTTAAGTTAAAAAAAAAAATGCAGTAGCAGATTGATGTGAAACATTTTGTAATGGAACAATTTATCCGTATATATAGTCTCTTATTTTGAGACAGAGTCTCACTTTGTTGCCCAGGCTAGAGTGAGTGCCGTGGCATCAGCCTAGCTCACAGCAACCTCATACTCCTGGGCTCAAGCGATCCTCCTGCCTCAGCCTCCCGAGTAGCTGGGACTACAGGCATGCACCACCATGCCCGGCTATTTTTTTCTGTATGTTTTTAGTTGGCCAATTAATTTCTTTCTATTTTTAGTAGAGACAGGGTCTCGCTCTTTTTCAGGCTGGTTTTGAACTCCTGACCTTGAGCAATCCTCCTGTCTCGGCCTCCCAGAGTGCTAGGATGACAGGTGTGAGCCACCGCGCCCGGCCTCTATCATTTCTTAAGCTGCATGGTGGATGGGCTTCTCCAGAGAAAGAAAAGCAACGAGATGTGTGTGTGTGTGTGTGTGTGTGTGTGTGTGTGTGTGTGTGTGTGTGTATGGGGAAAGAAAGAGAAAGAGATGTTTATTTTTAAGAATTAGCTCACACACAACTGTGGACACTGTCAAACCTAAAATCTACCCACTAGGCTGGTAGGCTGGGGAGTTGATATAATGTGCTTTTACTCAAAATCTTCTGATTTAAATGTTAATCTTATCTAAAAAATACTTTCATAGACACATCTAGAATGTTTGACCAAATATCTGATATCTTAACCTAATAACGTTGACACATAAAATTGACCATTATAGGTGTGAACGTGAGTCTATTTTATTTTTGGAGACAGAGTCTCACTATTGTTGCCCCGGCTATAGTGCCATGGCATCAGCCTAGCTTACAGCAACCTCAAACTCCTGGGCTCAAGCGATCCTCCTGCCTCAGCCTCCAGAGTAGCTGGGACTACCATGCCTGGCTAATTTTTTTCTATATATTTTTGGTTAGCCAATTAATTTCTTTCTATTTTTAGTAGAGACGGGGTCTCGCTCTTGCTCAGGCTGGTCTCGAACTCCTGACCTTGAAAGCAATCCTCTCGCCTTGGCCTCCCAGAGTGCTAGGATTACAGGCGTGAGCCACCTGCGCCCGGCCATGAGTCTTTCTTTAAACTATAAATATACATCAAAAATAAAAACAAAGTCAATATCCTCCTTCTCTTGGAGGCTGAGATTCCAGTTTAGAATACAAGATCCCACTGTTGGCTTCGTGATAGCCCCTGTGAGCAAATAATAATACAATAGACTGAAAAACAGAAACGATATGTCAAATAAGAGCCCTTTGGAATGTAAGAGAATTCAATATTTAATGTAAGAGAATTAAATTAAATATTGAAGGTTCAGTACAAGGTATAGACTGGAGTTTCTTGTTCTCACGTGTTTGATCCTGATCGACATTATCAATCGCTCATTGATTCACAGGCTGTTAATAAATGCCCAGTTGGAAGTTCAGGGCATTTGCCGGAGTGCTCACTGAGACCTACAGGGAAGAATCTAGAAAATATCCTAGGCCGGGCGCGGTGGCTCACGCCTGTAATCCCAGCACTCTGGGAGGCCGAGGAGGGAGGATCGCTCAAGGTCAGGAGTTCAAAACCACCCTGAGCAAGAGCGAGACCCCGTCTCTACTAAAAATAGAAAGAAATTAATTGGCCAACTAAAAACAAAAAGAATAGAATAGATTATATCCTAACAGTTGCCTTTGTCAGGCAGACGGGCATGGTTGGGAGGCAGAAAAGAGGGCTCCCAGACCCCAAGGTGCCAACTCTCTCGCTGTGTCTGAAAATGCCTGTCTGGCACATGCTGGCATTGACCATTCTCTGAAAATCCACCCAGGCTATGATGTTTAACGTTCAGACTAATTTGAGCCATCCGTCATCTGGAAGACACATTTACCGAACCCGCAGTGAGTGTAGAGCAAGGCAATTAAATATTTCTCTGTTCACCAAAGTGACGTTCCCTAAAAATGATGTGTTTGTTGAAGTTCCATCCATCCAGTTTTACTTCAAATGCCCTAGAGGTGTTCGTTGTTAAAGAAGCGTGCTGATGAATCCTTTCATAATTTCAAATTTTATGTCCCTTTTCTTATAAAAGGGCAATAATGATTTGCAACATACCATGTAAGTCTGCTAGGTTCTGAGTGGTTCTTTACCTGGTCCCTTGACAGGTTATGAGTTTGCATGAAATCCATTTGCCATCATTAGCATATGGCCTTTATAAGAATCCTTAAAAATGTTTTGTGTGTGTACAGTCTATTAACCCAGCTTTTTACAACTGCTAAGACACAGGGCTTACATTATCCTTTTATGTACTCTCGATTTACATAGTTTATGCTAAAATCCTTTTGACTTGATCAGTGGTGACTTTAGCTTCTCAGTTTCCTCTTCTGTAATGGGAAATTGGACTAGATGCCTTCTCAGATGAGTTTGACTTCTATTAATAACATCATAATTATCTGACCAAGTTCTTGCTTCCTCTTGCTCTGCTCTATAATTTAGCAACTTTTTTTTTTTTTGAGACAGAATCTCGCTTTGCTGCCCAGGCTAGAGTGAGTGTCATGGCGTCAGCCTAGCTCACAGCAACCTCCAACTCCTGGGCTCAAGCAATCCTGCTGCCTCAGCCTCCCAAGTAGCTGGGACTACAGGCATGTGCCACCATGCCCAGCTAATTTTTTTTTTATGTATATATTAGTTGGCCAATTAATTTCTTTCTATTTTATAGTAGAGACGAGGTCTTGCTCTTGCTCAGGCTGGTTTCGAACTCCTGACCTCGAGCAATCCACCCGCCTGGCCTCCCAGAGTGTTGGGATTCTAGGCGTGAGCCACCGCGCCCGGCCAATTTAGCAACATTGACAACAGAAGGGCTATCTTGGAAAATTAGAACTGCTTGCCTTGGATCTGAATATTTCTCACAATACTATATGTAGAAATGTCTTCGTTCTTAGCATCAAATTTTGACTTAAAAATTGACTCATTTTTGGATATATACTGACCTTAGGTTTTATCATCTGTCTTTTTGATTTTTGGATGCTTCCTTCCAGCTAAATTCCCATGCTCATTTATTTCTGCCTATGGATATTAACCCATCTTCCACATCTTGCTTCTTCCTTTACCTGAATGTGTCTAATCGCCCTGATAGTTAGTTCGCCCTCTTCTGAACTCCTGGCTTAGACCTGTTAGGCGATGTTTGCTTTTATTTTTGCTTTGTTTTTGGAACTTAACCGATTTAGAACAGTGAAAAGGACATAGACCAAATTCATATTTTCCCACCACTCAGAATGAACGAGTTACCATTTTGGATTATGTGCCTCCAATCTCTTGTCCTGTGATGAAATATTATAGCTATTAATAAAGTCCCCTTCAATACTACCCTGAGTCTCATTTCCAGAGGATACATGTGTAGCCTTCCAGATTCTTTAATTCTTTCTTTCTTTATTTATTTTGAGACAGAGTCTCACTTTGTTGCCCGGGCTAGAGTGCCGTGGCGTCAGCCTAGTTCACGGCAACCTCAAACTCCTGGGCTCAAGCAATCCTCCTGCCTCAGCCACCCGAGTAGCTGGGACTACAGGCATGCACCACCATGCCAAGCTAATTTTTTCTATATATATTTTTAGTTGGCCAATTAATTTCTTTCTATTTGTAGTAGAGACGGGGGTCTCGCTCTTTCTCAGGCTGGTTTTGAACTCCTGACCTTGAGCGATCTTTCTGCCTCGGCCTCCCAGAGTGCTAGGATTACAGGCGTGAGCCACCTCGCCCAGCCCAGATTCTTTAAAAAATACACATATATATGCTTCTACTTTTTTTTTTTTTTTGTATTTTAACTAATATGCATGACTGTTATATGGTACACTGATATATTATGGCACATTTTGTATAGGAAAGAAATGTAGGCTAAAGGAACCTAAGAGTTCCTTTAGCAGGAAGAGGATGCAAAAGAAAGTGTTTCCTTTTTTATTTCCTGGATATAATCCAAACTATCCATGGAAAATTCTGCAAAATATTTTAACTATCGGACGGGTGCGGTGGCTCTCGCCTGTAATCCTAGCTCTCTGGGAGGCCAACACGGGTGGATTGCTCAAGGTCAGGAGTTCGAAACCAGCCTGAGCAAGAGTGAGACCCTGTCTCTACTCTAAATAGAAAGAAATTAATTGGCCAACTAATATATATAGAAAAAAATTGGCCGGGCATGGTGGCGCATGCCTGTAGTCCCAGCTACTCGGGAGGCTGAGGCAGGAGGATCGCTTGAGCCCCGGGGTTTGAGGTTGCTGTGAGCGAGGCTGACGCCATAGCACTCACTCTAGCCTGGGCAACAAAGGGAGACTCAGTCTCAAAAAAAAAAAAAAAAAATTTAACTATTTCCAGAAATTTCCCAAGGCCTTTTCTAGTTTTTGTCTTCAGTTCTCCCAAAGATCCAACACCGTCACGCCAACCTTTGCCACTGAAAAGCTCATTGAAGCATTTCTTTGGCAGCCCTTCTGGGCTGTTCTGCAGGCTTCCAAATTATCTATTTATTTGACCTTTGACCAAGACTGCCTGACCAACCTGCCTGCCCAGGTTGACTTTAGACAGCCTCCTTCCCCGACTCTAGGGCCCCAAACTCCATTTTTTGTAGAACATCTTCCGAAAACGTGTAATTATAAATATTTCCTCTGCCCCTCTGAGATATAAATCTTTTAAGAAGCCTCTTGCTAGTTTTACGATTTATGAATGTCTGTCTCAAGAATCTTTGAGCCAACTCTTTGAAATGCAATCATCAAAGGGGACAGCAACCTTATTCCCCGATTTCTGTGGAAGGTAGAAAGAAATCTAACTTCGGTGGGCACCTTGCTCCAAGCGTTAAAACTCTCTCCCGTCACAAAGATATGAGAAAGTTTACTTTTCTTTCCGGTCAGGTCAATTAGTAAACATAGATAATCTTCCTTCTCCTCCTCACCCCCAACACTTAAAAATCCTGTCCTTTGTTTCAAGGGAGTTGAGTTTGGATGGAATTCTATCCTCTCTCCCCTATTGCAACAGCTTTGAATAGAGTCTTCCCTGCCTGTTTAACATTGCCCAATGCAATCTTTGCTTTGACACTTTCCATTATCTACCCAAATCAAGATTCCCATCATAATGGTTGTTCAAATGAAACGTGAAAAGGAAAGCAATCAGACTTCAGTAATTTATACCACATAAATTGCCAATACTCTTCCTTGAGTGTCCTACGGACTTTGATATATTTTTAAAACAGCTGTCTGTTAATCCACATGTATTTCTGAACTCTTTGCAAGCAATGCAACAGCAAATAACGTAAATATTCCAGGCAACAGGGCAGAGATATTTTTGGTCAAGGAGACAATTTTGGACTATCCCTTAAGGCTTTATACCCCTCATTCTCAATTCCAGCTACACATTAGAATTTCCTAGGGAGTTAAAAGAAACGCTCCTGGGTTCCATCCCTAGAGATTCTTACTCCATTGGTGTAGGCGTGAGTTAGTCATAAGGATTTTGTAAACCTCCTTAGCTAATTCTAATTTGCAGTCATGCTTGTGAATCACTACCTAAGCTTTTCATAGATTTTTTTTTTCTAATCACTTCTTCTATTTCTGAATTCAACAACTACTTTGTCAACGGAAAAAAGTCAAACTCTGTAAAATAATTTTAAAGAGATTTATTCTCAGCCAAATTTGAGGACCATGACCCGGAGCCACTGCCTAGAGGCCTTGAGCAAGTGGCTGGGTTACAGTTTGGTTTTATACATTTCAGGGAGACAGGGGTTACAGGTAAAGTCATCAATCAATGCGTGGGAGGCATACATTGGCTTGGCCCGAAAAGGTGGGACATCTTGAAGTGGGGGGTTGCTTCCAGATTGTAGGTGGGTTTAAAGATTCTTTGGCTTGTAGCTGGTTAAAGACATGAAGCTTTGTCTAAAGGCTTGGAATGTTTCAACATAAGGAGCTGTTATCAGAGATAAGCCACAGGACATAGATTTGTTGTATAAATTGAGGACCTGCAGGTGTGTCTTGCATTCTCTTAGGCCTCTTCATGGGTTACAAAGGATGTCCCC
This sequence comes from Mirza zaza, assembly GCA_008750895.1. Taxonomy (NCBI): domain Eukaryota; kingdom Metazoa; phylum Chordata; class Mammalia; order Primates; family Cheirogaleidae; genus Mirza; species Mirza zaza. The sequence goes on from VSMD01017436.1 coordinate 74,778, forward strand.
AAGAAGGGAGGGGGGCATGATATAAGGCATGTCTGACCTCCCTCCTCCTGGCAGGCAATTTAGTTTTAGGATATTCCTTTGGCCACGAGGGGGTCCATTCAGTCAGCCGGTGGGGGGTAAGCCTTAAAATTTTATTTTAGTTCACAACTTATTGGGAATCAGCTTTGTGCCAGACACCGTCTAGATAACTAAAATGATCGTACCATGGCCGCTGCATTTCAAGGAGCTTTCCAGAAGGATGGGAAAGTCGGAATGTAAATAAATAGCTGCAATGCCATAAGGGCTCTAAGAGAAGTGTATTCAAAGAGTTATGAAAACACAGGTGAGGCAGCACCTAAAACTCTCTGGGGATCCTGTCTGAATTCATTAGGCCAACTAGGTGTGCATGAGGAGAGGTGCAGGAGGAGGGAGAGAAGATTCTAGGCCAAGTAAACAAAAGGAACAAAAGCTCAGGATCAAAAAACCCACCATTCTCTAAATGTTCTACAGGCCTTTGTTATTGCTGCTGCTGCTGTTGTGACAACATTTGGTCTCAGATGACTAGCCCTCTTGGTTAGCAAAGGGGTCATGTTTGCATTTTCCAGATGATGACCTTTTCTACAAAATTTTGTCCAAATCAGTGGATCTCAACACTGGTTGACATTAAAATCATTTTTTCATCTGGGGTGTTTTGTAATAAACAACAGAATAACATGGGTTGGTGTTCTACCCTCAAAGAGAGTTTGATATTATTTGTCTGACGGGTGGGGTCTGGCTATTGTATTTTTTAAGCTCCCCACGTGATTGACTACAAACAGGCATACAGGCCTTGTGAGGGGAGGAGGGGCACGGCGATGGTTGCATTCCTGTATAAATTTAGCAAATCTCACCGACCTGTATTTTAAATGGTATATTTTTATGGTGTCTAAATTATTATTAAAGCCATTTTAAAAAACCAAAATCATTGCAGGGCGTGGTGGCTCACGCCTGTAATCCTAGCACTCTGGGAGGCCGAGGCGGGTGGATCGCTCAAGGTCAGGAGTTCGAGACCAGGCTGAGCAAGAGCGAGACCCCGTCTCTACTAAAAATAGAAAGAAATTAATTGGCCAACTGAAAAAAAAAATATATAAAAAAAACCAACAACTCAAAAGCGTTGCACATTTAAAGTGGAAAATCAATCACCCCAAAATTCCCTGGGCTGACTAATGTGTTTCTTTGGTTAAGAACCACTGGCTGAAATCCTGACAGCTCACAGATGTGGGGTTTCTCAGTACAGGGGTTAGAAGGGGTGACAGCTGAGAGGAGGGAGGTGGGTCTTACAGGCACAGAACCTTCGTCAGAAAGCTGAATTTCGTACTTGGTATGCCGTTCAAAAGAATGCCAATCTCCAAGGACATGGTGTGTATTACATCTTACTCTAAAATGGCAGTTCACTAGAATATTTCACTTTAACAGAGCAATTTCAGAGCTCTTTTTTTTTTTTTTTTTGAGACAGAGTCTGGCTTTGTTGCCCAGGCTAGAGTGAGTGCCGTGGTGTCAGCCTAGCTCACAGCAGCCTCCAACTCCTGGGCTCAAGCAATCCTCCTGCCTCAGCCTCCCGAGTAGCTGGGACTACAGGCATGCGCCACCATGCCCGGCTAATGTTTTGTATATATATTAGTTGGCCAATTAATTCCTTTCTATTTCTAGTAGAGACGGGGTCTCGCTCTTGCTCAGGCTGGTTTCGAACTCCTGACCTTGAGCAATCCTCGGCCTCCCAGAGTGCTAGGATTACAGGCGTGAGCCACCGAGCCCGGCCTCAGAGCTCTTAATATATTGTGCTTTTTAGTGCCACACTGAAATAACTGTTATGTGCTATCTGTATTTCCCTTTATAAATCAAAATACCCATTCATTTCAAAGATCTCTTTAATGGAGATTTCAGGTGGCTCAAGCTACAAGTATAATTTTTTTTACCAAAAAAATGAAATAAAGAGGTGTTAACATTTCTGAATTACACATAAAGCTCTAAAAGAAAGACAAAGGCCTTCAGTTTATTAAGTTCATTTACCAGAATGAAATGAGACACTTACCCAACTGACTTCTGAGAAGGGTTTCATAGGCAGCCAAATTTGTCTAGGTTTATACAGACAAGATTAAACTCAGTACCTGCCAAAGCTTTGCCAATTAGTCATTCATAACTTCTTTTAATGCAATAGAACCAATGACAATTTAAATATTTAAATTTAAATATTTCCTGTATGGTTGACATTTAAATATTTCCTGTATGGTTACAATTTCACAATTAAACTCATTTGAACATGAAGTTCCTTTTCCTCTCAATAGTTTCTGAGCAGGAATAATTTTATGTAGACTGCAGTACAAATAACTAATCACATAAATATTGCAACACATCTAATTAAGGTGAACAAATTAGTCAACTTCAAGTCATAGGATAACCTGAAAAGCAGGTTGGAATTGAGAAAATAAATGTGAAAAGGACAATTCTTTTTTATTAAAGAATGACATAAACTCTGAATAATGAGTTACGCCTTTGCTTTATCCTTAGAATATTTGTCAGAAATTGTGACTACTGAAAATAATGTGGCCAGTTCATAGGTAGTAAAAGTATGTAGCTCCAGAATTTGGGGGAAAAAAAGTTTTTTCATCTGAAGTTAACTACTAAAATTCAACCCATAATAATGGGGAGTATTAATTCCCAGAATTATCCTCTGAAACAGAAGTTCTGATATTTCCTAAATGTTGGTCAAGAGTCCATTTGAAGTAATTATAAGAGTACGGCATCTAGTTAAAAGGAGAGTCAAAGAAACAGAGGTTTTCTTTTCTTTGCACAGTCGAGAAGAATACTTTGTTCTTTCTTTAGCCAGAAATATCCCTGGAATAAAAAAAGATCATTAGCTCATAACAATTTGAAGAAAACATATTTTAGGTCCCTTCCATTTTCTTTCATTCAATCTGATATTCACCGAGCATCATTGTGATCTACAATTTGATTGACTAAAGGAATTCGTGGACCAAGAAAGAGCATCCTAAAAAGACACAATTCCTATTCTGTGACATACTGGTTTATCAAATCAGTCTCTGGAGCATTTGGTTACAGTGAGTCGGTCTCTTCTGAATGAAAGGATGAAATCAAGTTTGGGGACCTAAAAAGCTGAAAACTAGACTCTTACTTTTGATAATTCTGAGTTGGTATAATTCTAAACAATTGCTAAACAACCATCGAGCCAGGGTTACCTCCTTAACTTTTCTCAGATATAACTGCTAGAATTATAGATTTTAATCTAATCTGATTGTAGCAATAAAATAAAAAGGGATCGACTGGATTATCAGCCTCTCAGATTTTCCTTTTTCTACAAATATATAAATATGAAGCAATACTCCTTTTAGGCAGGTGCAAGATGTTAGTTGGATCCCAGTTTTATATTTTGCTGGTAGCAGCAGCAAGCTGTCAAGCGTGATGGCTCCTCATGAAAATGTGAAAGAGAATTGTTTACAGTGTTGATATCTCTTCTAGTGAAAATTCTCATTTGTCTTTAAAAGTCATGATTGTGGTAGAGACAATCATATGTTTACTAAATTTTGTTTCTTTCCCTTCTGGGCACATAGCTAAATTATGTTTACAAAATTCCCTTACAGTTAGATGGGAAACTATGTTCTGGCTGATGAAATGTAGGAAGGAATGATGTACACCATTTCCAGGTCTGGCACTTAAAAACCTCCTGTGTGATCTTTCATATTCTGTTTCCCTAACCAATGCCTGAATAAACAGAACTCTGAGGTCCTAGAGAAGAGAAGAGTCACCAAAGTGCCCATACTTGTACGCATTAGACCATTAGGTAAGCAAAAAATAAAGGAATATTATGTTAAACTAAATTTTGCATTGTTTTATTAAAGTAATTAACCCATTCTAAGACAGAAATTGGTCCAAGAAGTGGGAGGCTACTGTAATATAATCTAAAATGTATGCCTGTAATCCTAGCACTCTGGGAGGCCGAGGCGGGAGGATCGCTCATGGTCAGGGATTCGAAACCAGCTCTCGCAAGAGTGAGACCCCATCTCTACTAAAAACAGAAAGAAATTAGCTGGACAACTAAAAATATATAGAAAAAAATGAGCCGGGCATGGTGGCGCATGCCTGTAGTCCCAGCTACTCGGGAGGCTGAGGCAGGAGGATCGCTTGAGCCCAGGAGTAGGTTGCTGTGAGCTAGGCTGACGCCACAGCCGATGGGAGAAGAACAGATGATCATTCGTGTAATCGGTGGCGCTTGGTTGCATTTAGCAAGATGTTGGAGGAAGGGGAAGAGTTCAGGTTTGATTTGACTGATTTAAAAGCAAAACCAAAAGGGAATCATTGGAGCCATGATTTATCATAACTATCTTAAAATACTGAAGATATTTTAAAGAAAATTTTGAATGGAAAACACAGACAAAGTAAAAGAAGAAAATCAAAATCACCTATATTTTCCAAATAAAAGATAACAATTTCTAAAATTTTGCATATCCTTCTGTCCAGGAAGGCTAAGAAGGAATGATCTGCTCCAGGCCTCTCTTCTTGGCTTGTAGATGGCTATCTTCTTCCTATGTCTTTACACATCATCTTCCTTCTACCATGTTTCCCAGAAAATAAGACAGGGGCTTATGTTGATTTTTCCCCAAGAAGACACTCTAGGGTTTATTTTCAGGGGATGTGTTATATTTTTTAAGTACCGTACAGCCATCTACATTGATTCAAATAGAGTGAAGTCATCTTCTTCTGGAACATCATCCTCACTCTCCAAACCCCGAATCCCATCCTGAATGTCTCAAGACTCCATTTCCTTTAGAACCACCAGCCCCGATCTCTCCTGTGGAGCACTAGAGCTCTCATGGGGCAGGTGAGAAGGGCTGCTCATGTCCTTTCCCGCCCCGAGACGACACGCATGGGTTGTGCAGATGCGCTGTGCAGCCACGCCTGTCACTAGGGCTGATTTTCATAGTCGCGCCCATCACTAGGGCTGATTTTCATAGCCGCACCCATCACTAGGGCTGATTTTCATAGCCACGCCCATCACTAGGGCTGATTTTCATGGCCACGCCCATCACTAGGGCTGATTTTCATGGCCACGCCCATCACTAGGACTGATTTTCATGGCCACGCCCATCACCAGGGCTGATTTTCATGGCCACGCCCATCACTAGGGCTGATTTTCATAGCCACGCCCATCACCAGGGCTGATTTTCATAGCCACGCCCATCACTAGGGCTGATTTTCATAGCCACGCCCATCACTAGGGCTGATTTTCATAGCCACGCCCATCACTAGGGCTGATTTTCGGGGTAGGGCTTCTACTGGGCACATGCTTAGACATCCTGCTAGGGCTTATTGTATGGGGAGGTCTTATCTTTGGGGAAAACACGGTATGTGAATCTACTTGTTCAAATTTCTCCTTTTCAGAAGGACAGCGGTCATATTTGATCGTGGCCAGCCTCATGGCCTTGCTTCCACTTACTTACCTGTGTGAAGACTCTGTCTCCAAATAAGGTCACACTCTAAGGCCCTGTCTTTGAGAACTCCAACAATGAATTTTGAGGGGACGCCTTTCAACCCCTAAGAAAGAGCAGAGATATTGGGGGTTCATTAGCAGTCTCTGCCACAATGCCCAAATTAAGAATGTTCTCTTGGCTGGACGCGGTGGCTCACACCTGTAATCCCAGCACTCTGGGAGGCCGAGGCGGGTGGATTGCTCAAGGTCAGGAGTTCGAGACCAGCCTGAGCAAGAGCAAGACCCCGTCTCTACCAAAAATAGAAAGAAATTAATTGGCTAACTAAAAATATATATATATATATAAAAAATTAGCCGGGCATGGTGGCGCATGCCTGTAGTCCCAGCTACTCAGGAGGCTGAGGCGGGAGGATCGCTTGAGCCCAGGAGTTTGAGGTTGCTGTGAGCTAGGTTGACATCACGGCACTCTAGCCTGGGTAACAAAGTGAGAGTCTATCTCAAAAAAAAAAAAAAGACAAAAGAAAAAAAAAAAGAATGCTTTCAGCTTGTATCCAAGTGATTGGTGAACTTTCCTCCATTTGTCTCCTGCCCAAGTCAATTATTTATGGAAGTTCACAGGGATGAATCAGCTCCGTTTCTTTCTTTAACATTTCTTAATAAGGTTCCTCACCTGGCCCACCTGTCTGCTGCTCACAGATGGCTTTGGGTCTGTGGTCCAGGTGTGTGCACATGTGTAAGTGAGTCTCACTTTATTCCCAGGGCTCTGAATGGGCACTACTTATGTCCCAAGTAATGCTACTACTGCTAAAAATAACAGTTAACCTTTACTGTAAACAAACTATTTTTTTTTTTTTTTTGAGACAGAGTCTTACTCTGTTGCCTGGGCTAGAGTGCCATGGCGTCAGCCTAGCTCACAGTAACCTCAGACTCCTGGGCTCAATCGATCCTCCTGCCTCAGCCTCCCGAGTAGCTGGGACTACAGGCATGCGCCACCATGCCCGGCTAATTTTTTCCTCTATATATTTTTAGTTGGCCAGTTAATTTCTCTGTATTTTTAGTAGAGACGGGGGTCTTGCTCTTGCTCAGGCTGGTCTCGAACTCCTGACCTTGAGCGATCCTCCCGCCTGGGCCTCCCAGAGTGCTAGGATTACAGGCGTGAGCCACCGCGCCTGGCCTACTGTCAACAAACTAAATTCTAAGTGCCATGCTTAACACTTTGTATGCATTATTTTATTTGAGCTTCAAAAGAACTTTATTAGTTAAGTGATAGTTTTAATTTTCATCTTCAGTAAAGGAAACTTAGGCAGGGGGAGTTTACCCAACTTGCCCAGGGTCATGATCTTACCTCCAAAGTAAGCTTTGAGTTTTTACATTTGTATCTGGTTCTCACTGCCACCACCCTGGAATTCTATAGTCTGGGGATGAAAACTGGGTCACAGTCACTTTAGTGTCTATATTAGAATTAGTCTGGAGTACCTAATATTAAGTTAGAGTATCTTCTAACCTCTTCTTTCACTCTTGCTCCTGAGATCTGTCTTCCACAGTATGACTGTTTTCCGGATATAACCATTGAAAAATGCAAATCACATCACATCAGTCCACTGACTAAAATCCCTGCCTACGTCTCTGACATCATCTCCCCTGCTCTGGCCTTGCTCGCTGGCTGGTGGTCATTATCTTGAGTAAGGCAGGCTTTCTCCTGCCTCAGGGCCTCTGCCTTCTGCTCACAATGCTTTTTCCCCAGATATTTGTCTTTTGTGTCTTCTGGCCAGCCTTTATGCATTAGTATAAATGCTATTCATAGTTCTTAGCAAGGTGCTTCTTGACCAATCTAAAGTATATTTCCACCATCCCTATTTATTATTAATACATTACTCTGTTTTATTTTCTTCAGGATACCTGTCAATAGATACCATTGTTTACTTGTTCACTATCTAAGCATCCCTCCTCCCCTTGAAACCAGAAGGTGAGTTATTGTCCACTGTTTGCATTCCCAGAGCCATTAGACTACCTAATGCCTGGTAGATGTTTAATCAATACTCGTTAAAGAATGATGAATGAATGAAATCTCCCAAAGCAGTGAAGCACAAAACTCCTTTCTCCTTCCACCTCAAAACAGATAAAGCTCAACAAAATTAACCTCAGAAAGAAGCACCAAGTTAACTCTTTCACAAACAGCGAGCTTGAATTCCAGTTTCATTAAGCTCAGCAAGCACACACTGGGGTTTACCTGAGATCTTCTGACATCTGTCCCAACTGTCGTCACTGGCCTGTTTTCCTCTGCACAGCCCACAGAGCGAATAATTACTCTCTCCTCTGTGGTATGCTTCATCACTTTTATTATTCAATTTATAAATCAGATTGTAATTCTTGTTTCTGTCTACAAGTTATTATATGGTTTTGCATGATGGGGTTGTCTTATTAGCACTGAATTCTCCAGAACCTGATAAAAAATAATATTGATAGCTATAATAATAAGAAATAATAGAAAGGGTATTTGTGCATTCGGCTCAGGCCAACGTTTGGAGTGTGGTGTTGAGTCTGACAGATTTTAACTTCAGGCTGTGCCTCTTACTTACCTTGGGTAAGTGATTTTTTTTGTTTTGTTTTTTTTGAGACAGAGTCTCACCGTGTTGCCCTGGCACTAGTCGTGGCGTCAGCCTAGCTCACAGCAACCTCAAACTCCTGGCCTCAAGCAATCCTCCTGCCTCAGCCTCCCGAGTAGCTGGGACTACAGGCATGCGCCACCATGCCCGGCTAATATTTTTCCTATATATTTTTAGTCTGCCAATTAATTTCTTCCTATTTTTAGTAGAGACGGGGGGTCTCGCTCTTGCTCAGGCTGGTTTCGAACTCCTGACCTTGAGCCATCCTCTTGCCTCAGCCTCCCAGAGTGCTGGGATGACAGGCGTGAGCTACCTCGCCCGGCCTTTGGGTAAGTTCACTTTTAGGGTTGCCAGATGAAATACAGGACACCCAGTGAAATTCGAATTTCAGATAAACAATGACTAATATATATATTTTTAGTATAAGTATATCCCGGACAATATTTATGGCATACCTATGGCAAAACATTATTCACAGTTGACCTGAAATTTCACGATGAACTGGGCGTCCTGTGTTTTTATTTGCTAAATCTTAACAATCCTAGTGATTTCCCTGACCACGTTTGTGACCTGCAAACGAGGTGGAATCAGTACGTTCTTTTTTGGATACTATACATATACATCTCAAGGACCTCGCTCTCTCCTTGAACCCTCAATTTACCTTCCCAATCAACGCACTTAGGTAGAGACATAGGTTAAAACTCTGGGACATTGGCCCCGGGGAGCACCCAAATATGAGGTTACCCTCATGAAACGGTTGGTTTTCTAGGGCGTGCAGAGAAATTTCAACACAGCTCTGAACCGAGCTGCGAACTGCGGTGAAATACGTGTCACCGTGCCTCCCGACAAGCAGCAGCAGCAGGAGACGGCGTAAAAGCGACACCCCAGCAAGCTGCAGAGAGAGGCCGCCATTAGCCCCAGGGAAAGCGACGGCCCGCGTCTCTGCGCAAGCGCAGGAGGACTCGCGCCGGACCGCGCGCGCGCAGCCCCGCCCCTTCCGGGCGCGTCACGTGGGCGAGTCGCCGCCGCGCAGGAGACGCCGGGGGGGGGGGCCGTCACGTGACCCGGACCCCCGTCACGTGACCCAGCCGCCGGCCCCACGGGATGGAGCCGGAAGAGGGGACGCCGCTGTGGCGGCTGCAGAAGCTGCCGGCGGAGCTGGGCCCGCAGGTGAGGGACGCGAGCGGCGGCGGCGCGGGGCGGCCGGGATGCGGGGCGCGGGGCGCGGGGCGGCCGGGGCGCGACCCAGACGCCGCGCGGGCGCCTCACGGAGGCGAGGCGGAAGGTGCGTGATGCCGGCGGCCTCTCCCCCGGGGAGTTTGGGGACGCTGGGCTCGGGACGCCGCCTTGGAGTCGGGGGTCGAGCGGCCTCGCCCGCACCCCTGGGGGCGGCCCACCCCGCTCCCGCGCGCGCGCGCGCGGCCGGGACCCCGCGAGCCCGGCTCGGGTGCGGGGTCGCCGCGCCGCCCTTGGAAGCCGACGGCGTGGAGTGGGCGGTTTGCGGCGTCCTCGCCGGCGGTTCATGCATCCATCCAACACACACGTCCCGAGCGGCCCCCTGGCCCCCGGGCTCGCCGCTGCCAGGTGCCCAGCTCACCTGCCGCACGCACGCCCGGATCGAAGCCGCCCTGCCCCCTGGAGGGCGACAGAAGGGAAAAAAAGAAAACAAACTTGGTTAGCGTTTGGAAGGGCAGCAGATGACGGGCGGCTTTGGTGAGGGTGATCTCAGGAGGTGACAGAGGTACCCAATGCTGACTCCTGGGGTCTGTGAAGGAACCCCGGCTAGGGAGGGTCTGGGAAAAGTAGCCATGCGTCCAGCCAGGTTTCTTTTCCTAACGCTGAGCGCGCCCTGACGGGAGGAGGCGAAATGGTGCGTGGGACACAGCTGGGGCCTCTCTTTGGAAGTCGCAGTTTTCCATTTCCCTCTCTTCCATTTACAGTGGGGAAGGAGCGGGGGAGACGGAGCGGAATTAACTACTGCCGGGATCAAGAGAGCACCTCAACTCTTTTCTCTAATTTTACAAGGGAGGAAACTGAAACGTCAGCCGGGAGTTTGAGTACCGCTTGACAACCCCGAGGTTGTCCAGGCAGTAAATGGCAAAGCAGGAACAGGTGCGCGCACATCTGTTGACAGCGCGTCTTTTAATTGGCGTTCCGCCGTGCTGTCTTCATTCTACTCACTTCTTTGATAAGGCCTGTACTATTCACTACCATATATGTTGATGACTTATTTATTTTATTTTATTTTTTTTATTTTATTTTTTTTTGAGACAGAGTCTCACTGTGTTGCCCAGGCTACAGTGAGTGCCCTGGCGTCAGCCTAGCTCACAGCAACCTCAAACTCCTGGGCTCAAGCGATCCTCCTGCCTCAGCCTGCCGAGTAGCTGGGACTACAGGCATGCGCCACCATGCCCCCCTAATTTTTTCTATATATTTTAGTTGGCCAATTAATTTCTTTCTATTTATAGTAGAGGCGGGGTCTCGCTCTTGCTCAGGCTGGTTTCGAACTCAAGCAATCCGCCCACCTCGGCCTCCCAGAGTGCTGGGATTACAGGCGTGAGCCACCGCACCCGGCCTTTTTTTTTTTTTTTTTGAGACACAGTCTTGCTCTGTTGCCTGGGCTAGAGTGCCATGGCATCCCTAGCTCACAGCAACGTCAAACTACTGGGCTCAAGCGATCCTCCTGCCTCAGCCTCCTGAGTAGCTGGGACTACAGGCATGTGCCACTACGCCCGGCTAAAATTTTGTATATGTTTTTAGTTGTACAGCTAATTTCTTTCTATTTTTAGTAGAGATGGGATCTCACTCTTGCTCAGGCTGGTCTCGAACTCCTGACCTCGAGCTGTCCTCCCACCTCGGCCTCCCAGAGTGCTAGGATTACAGGTGTGAGCCACCACATCCTGCCTGTGTTTATGACTTCTAAATCTCTGTGTCCAGCCAAAAATCTCTTCCCTGAGTATAAGGCTTCTGTCACGGTACCTCAAATTTAATGTCCTTGGCTGAGCTCCTCTTCCTCCCAAACAGTGGACCTTCTCCTTCCATAGCTGCATTTTCTGTTTGTGGCATCAGCTTTTACCCACTCAGCCTGAAATCCTGGATTTCATCCTTGGCCTCTCCTTTTCACATCTCTTTTACCTCTTTACTGCCACCATGCTGAGTGTCCTCAGCAATTTAGGCCCCGTAATCTTTTGCTCATCAACCGAAAAGGGTGTGTGTGGGGGCAGGGTGGATATGGAGGGGTGGGCCTTTTGGTCTCACCCCTCTCGTTTTCTCTCCTTACATCTCCTAGCCTGTTGGCAAATTTATGGAAAAAATAATGCAAATATATGAGGAGGTTGCTTTCCTGTTGAGCACAGGTTAAAGTCTAGGCTCTTTTGCCTTGTATACAAGGCCTTTTTTTTTTTGATTAGGCTCCTTCCTACTCACCTCTCCAGCCTGTCCCCAAACTCCTCCCTCATCTCCCAAATGGCCTGCTCTTCCCCTGGTCAAGCAGTGTGATTTTACACTTTTCAGTCTATGTATATACGGTTGCTTGTGATTAGAAATGTCCTTCTCTCCTGTTGGCCTGCCCAACTACTTGTCCTTTTATTATTAATAACACTTAGCCTTTTCCTCGCTTCCTCTGTGCTCCTTTGTATATTGTATAAACTTTTAGTATAGCCCCTATCTTTCTAAGTTGCATTTGTTAATTTATATGTCTTCTTTTTTCTAATGGATTAAAACTCTGTTATGGTAGGGCCTTATTTTATTTATTCTTAGTTTCCTCATTTGTAAGATGGGAATAGCAACATGTCACAGGGTTGTGGTGAGGATTTGTTCAGGGCTTGGTTCCTTGTTAGGATTCCAGAAATGGTAACTGTTATAGTTTTTTTTTCTTTGTATTTCCATTTTCTTATTTAATAACCAGAATGAAGTGTTCATTACATGCTTGTGAATGAATAGAAAACATTAAAAAAATATAGCACTTGTATTTTTTTTACTTTGAATTCTGGGTTTTGCTTTAGCATGGGGGCAGTATGAGACAAGATAGAATATATGTAGAGAATTTTGAATGATTTTTAAATTATGTACTTTGGTTGATTTATGGTACATAAAAATTTATGGTAGATAACAATTTGCTTAGTACATCGGGCACCATTTGGAAGTGGAAATCACCAGTTGCTCATCTGTTCTGGTATATGTGATGTTATAGGGAAGGAGTTATTACTTAAAATGGAGTGGAATATGATCCAGGAGGGAAGAGTTGGAATACTCGCTGCTTAAATGTTATTTCCAAGTTATTTGGGTTCAAATACTCCTCTTATAAGATACAAATATCACTTGAGAATGATCACCATGTTAAATGTTTGCTAGCAATGTTTAAGTACTTTTTACATTCTAGGAATGTGCCAAGCGATTTGCATATATTCTTATTTAATCCTTACAACAACATTATGAAAATAGGTGATATACTCATTTTACACTTGAGGAAACAGAGACACAGAATATTTGAATAAAACTAGAAAATAGTGGAACTAGGATTCAAACTAGCTAGTTTTGTTCCAAAATCCACAGTCTTATTAATCACTATGTTCGGTTATCTATGTGTTAGGATTTTCATCGCTGATACTAAGAGTAGAGGGAAGGGAATGTAAAAGAAGAAAAGGTACTGAGGCTTTCTCGGAATACAGCAAAAGAAGTAAGTATGAATATGGTGAAAATGAGGCAAAGCAAAGGCTTTATGGATCTACAGTAAAAGACTTTGATGTAAAAGTCGTACCCTTTGTTTGGTCATTGCTACAAATACAATGTCTAAGGATCCTGAGGTGAAATTTTTATACTTACCATCTTCCTTTCAGGATATTGCAAAAACAGTAGGGTTTTTTTTTTCCCTCCTCAATGTATAGTTTCTATAACTTATAAAATTATTTAGCTTCTGAAGGTGGACTTAATAGAAAGGCTGGGATTTTTGTGGACCTTGATTTTTAATTAATAAGAATAATCTTAAAAGTAGCTACATTTTAACCTCAGCTGCTCTTGCAGATAACATGAATTTCTCCCGACAACATTTGTTTGCTACAGGGAAGAGAAATATGTTAAATTTCACTTATAAGTACATTTATTTCCTTTTTTCTCTCCAGCTTCTTCACAAAATAATTGATGGCATTTGTGGCCGAGCTTATCCTCTCTACCAGGATTATAACAGTATTTGGGAATCAAAAGAATGGATGAGTGTGCTAGAAGATGTTACGAAATTTTTCAAAGCGGTAGTTGGCAAAAATTTATCTGATGAAGAGGTAACATCACTCTACATTTCAATACCTTATACTAAGTAATAAATAATGCTCAGATTTTTTTTGAGTTAATCTTTAGAGCACTGTATAATATAAAGACCATCATCAGGAAGTAATACTTATTATATAACAACAAAAACCTCATAATTGTAAGTGGAAAATCTGATTATGGAAGTTCTGTGTTTTTGCAGTTTTGTTTTTACTATTTTAATTGTGAAACATTGAAAGCATACAGAAGAAAACAGGAAGTTATATAACGGACACCTACATTCCCATTACCACAATCAGTTGTCAACAGTTTATGTGTTTCAGGTTTGTGTGTGTGTGTTTTAGAAATAAAGCATTACGCAGATAACCTGAATTCCCTGATGCCCCACCTAGATATGACACCCTCACCCAGAGATCACCACTCCTGAGGGTGGTATTCATGTATTGTATTCTAAATTGTGTGCACGTTTGAATCTTTAAGCAACATATAGCAGTATTTGGGGGTGTTTAAGTGTGTAACTTGTAAACGATAACATGAATGCATTTTAAAATGGTTTTAAATTCAGCATTGCGTTTTAGATTAATCAATGTTGATAGATATGGTTGTAGTTCATGTATTTCAACCCCTTTTAGTATTCGATGATGAGAATTAAGATTTATTTATTTATCCCCCTGCTAACAGTTATGAAATTGCTTCTTTTATTACAAGTAATGCTGCTGCAACATTTTTATGTGTGTCTCCTTATGCGTACTCAGGGTAGACATCTTCAGGTAAAAATCTCAGGGTCATGTGATATTCTTCTTCCCCTGAATTTCTTTTCCATCTTTGTCAGAAATCATTTGAGCACACTTGTGTAGGTTGCTCACTTTTAATAAAAAAATGGAGTTATGTGTTTGTCATATTGATTTGGATGATATTTTGGATATGAGTTCATTGTTAGATGTATTTTAAGTATCTTCTATTATGTGGCTTGCCTTTTTACTCTCTTAGTGGTGTCTTTTGGTGAATAGAAGTTCTGAATTTTAATCAAGCTCAGTTTGTCAATACTTTTTTTGATGACTAGAGCTATTAATTTACCGTTTAAGAAATATTTGTGCCAAAGACACGAAGATATTTTTGTATGGAAGCTTGGTTGCTTGGTTGCTTTAGCTCTTGCCTTTATGTTGCTGATGCATTTTGAATTAGTATTTGTGTATGGAGTGGGGGTCAAATTCAGATTTTTCCACTTCACTATCCAATTGACCCAGTACCATTTATTGAAATGATCATCCTTTCCCCACAAGATTGCTGTGCAGCCTTTGTTGTAAGTCAGACGGCGTATGTGTGTGGTTAGTATCTGGACTCTTTATGGTATTCTATTAGTCTGCTTTTCTATATTTGCCAGTACTATACTCTTAATTACTGTAGAATTAAAGCTACATTAAATAAAGTCATAATATCTGGTAGTACAAAACCTTCAGCCTCATGCTTCTTCAGGATTACCTTGGCTGTTTAAGGTCCTCTGTATTTTTGTGTACATTTTAGAATCAGCTTGTCAATTTTAACCACAGAACCTGGGGGGATTTTGATGGAGATTGGACTGAATCTCTAGATCGTTTGGGGGGAGAATTTACTTCTTAACAATATTTAGCTTTCAAATTCATGAACATGGGTAGCTTTCTGTTTATTTAGGTTAGCTTCAATTTCCCTCTCTAATATTTTGTAGTTTTCACTGTAGAGATCTTACACACATTCTGGTAGATTTATTTCTAAGTAAATGATGTTTTCTATGTTCTTTAATTATTTTTTCAGTTGTTTTTTAACGAGTATGTACAAATACAGTTGATCTTTGTATATTTACCCTGTATCTAACAACCTTTCTAAATTTATTTACTACATCTAATTGTAGATTTTTTGGGGTGAGCAAGGTTGTATGCAATCATTTTCTTTTTTAATTTTAACACTTTTTATTTCTTTTTATTACCTTATTGCACTGGTTAACATCTTCAAACAGTATTTTTTTTAAGAAAACAAAAAGCAATAGAAGACACATGTCTATTCCTAATGTTAGGGAGAAAGTGTTAACTATTTTGCCATTTAGTATGTTAACTCCATGATTTTGTAGATATCCATTATCAGATTAAAGAAGTTTCCTACAATTCCTACTTTGCTGAGAATTTTTACTATGGATAGGTATTGAATTTTATCAAATGCTTTTTCCCCGAATTTATTATTTTGTCTCCTTTATTTTGTTAATGTGATTTTTGAATGTCATACTAAGCTTACATTGCCAGAATGAACCCCCTTGGTCGTGTGGCATTATCTTTGATGTATCTCTTGATTTGAATTACCAGTATTTTGTTTTGGGTTTTTGTATCTGTATTTGCATGATACTGGCCTGTGGCTTTTTTTCCCCCCCTGTAGAAATACTCTTGCAAGGTGTTAAATAAGTTTTGTTCTGGCCTCATGGAATGAATTGGGAAATGTGTTTTCCTTTTTCTGTTTTCTGGAAGAGTTTATATGAGATTGATTTTTTATTTATTTCTTTATTTAATATTATGTTACTTAATTCTCAAATATTTGGAAATTTTTTGGTTATCTTATCAGTTATGACCTTATTACATACACAGTGGTCAAAAAGTATAAGCAGTATTATTTCAGTCCTTTGAGATCTGTCATGGTTTACTATAATGGCTCAGCATATGGTACATTTTGGTGAATGTTCCATGTACATTTGAAAATAATGTGTATTCTGCAGTTACTGGTGTAGTGTTTTATATGCTGATTAGGCTATTTTCAATTCTTCTGTGTCTTTACTGATTTCTTTTTTTTGTCTCTTTATGCCAGTCACTGAGAGTAACTGTGTTATCGTCTCTAATTATAAATGTAGATTTATCCATTTCTCTTTTTAGTACTGCCAAGTTTTGCTGCTCTATATATTTTGAAGCTATGCTATTAAGCGTACACATGTTTATGTTTGTTATTTATTTCTGTTGAATGGCTCTTTTTCCATTTTTCTCTGTTTCTTGTAATATTTATTGCCAAGGACTACACTGTCTGATACAGTGATAAAGGTTGGGTATCTCTTATTTGAAATGCTTAGGACCAGAAGTGTTTCAGATTTTGGATTTTTTCATATTTTGGAATATTAGAATTATCAGAGAAGCATCCCTAATCCAAAAATCTAAAATGCTCCAATAAGCACTTCCTTTGAGCATCTTGTCTGCACTCAAGAAGTTTCTGACTTTAGGATTAGGGACACTCAAACTGTATTGCTGTATCACTTTGGTGCTCTCCAGGTATATTCACTTCCATGCTGCTTCATCAGTCAGCCCTTTTTTCTTTTGTTTTGCAGAAATTTGTTAAAGCCTATTTATTTGCTGGTTACTCATTCTCATCCTTTTTGTACTAACAGAAGTATTTCTCTGTCTTTTTTTTCTTTTTCTGTCTTTTAGGTGTGTGAAAGGAGAGTGGAACTATGCTTTTACATTTTAAACAGAAAATCCCTTTTATTTTCTAACCAGTTTATTTTTATTTCCCTAGATATTTCAGCAGTTGAATCAGTTGAACTCATGTCATCAAGAAGCGATCATGAAATGCTTAAAAAGTAGGAAAGATGAGATCAAGCAGGCTCTGTTAGGAGAAATAGTTGATATTTCCTCTGCACAGCTACAGAATTTTGATTGGCAATTAAAGGTGAGAATCTATGAGTATATATATTTTGAATTTCATGGTTTTTTTTTATATAAAGAATTTTTTAAATTTTTTTTTGAGGAGGAAGGAAAGAAAGTTTACTTTGCTGACATATGATAGACCTTCTCATCTCAAAATCCCAAATTTCCTGAACATAGGCAGAAACACAGAGCTTTTAAAGGGAGAGTTCTTGGCTTCAGGCCGTTACTGTGGTTAACTATTCTAATCTTCCCATCTCTGTCAAAGAGGACGCCTGTGGACTCCACCAGCTGCCCACGTCAGGGACTGGCATTACCTGGGAGTTTTAAAAGAAGACTTAACCTGCCTCAGGAGTGCAGGCCTGGCTAAAGTTCCTGAAAGAGGGGGGGAAGTTTTCCAGGCCATTCTCTGTGTTACATACTCCCCAGTCTCAGTCTTTCCCTTCCGTATCTGTGGGAGGAGGGACAGTGTCCAGCGGCCCCTGCTGAAATGGGGGCGATGTTTCAGATGGAAGGTTCATACTTATGTATGTCATTACAAATCTTTGACAGTATATTTACAATAACAAATCACTAGGCAAAAAAAGTCATAAGCAACAGCTACAACAATGCGGATTGACAAGGCGAAATGGACTGATGCCTTGTAGACAGTGTCCACCCCAGGGCTGGGCGGGCAGGCACCCTGCAGGCGACCGAGAGACCAGCTTCTGCAAATGCAGAAATCACATACAGGTGACAGATCAACAGAAGAGGCAGTAGCCTGGGAAATCCTCACTAAGGAGTGGTCTCTCCATCCTGTAGACAGAGCAAACAATCAAAGAAAGGTTAGCAAAAAAAAAAATGTTGACGTTTTTCATTTTTCCCTTTCCTTAAACAGTTACTTTCAACCGCCTAAAGGCTGGCACTCCCCTGGGGCTTGGTTCTCTTCTTCCATGGCACGTTCTTTCCTGTGGTATGATGGACCCAGAGTTTCATTCTGACAACGTCAGGGAGGCACTTCACAGGGTTTCTTCTACTTCTTTGTTTCCGACTGGGGTGGAGGCCTGAAAGAGGCAGACTCACGCATAGTGGTTGTACCTGACCCACTCCTTTGGCGTATCATGTTACCCTGCCTTTTACTCATGGTTATATTACCATACTTGCCTCGGGGTGCTAGGAAGGGTCTCTCTCTCATAAACTATTTCTCAGGGGCTTAACTTAAGCCCGCTTCTGAGGGATGTGTTTGTTCAGAGGGGGACAGCCAGCAGTACCCTGTTCTACTTTCCTGACTTCTAGGATTCAAAAGCATGTCCGTATCGCTTTGTATGGAGGAGGAGAGCCTACGAACATCCTGACGACCTGTGGGATCCACTGTGTAGAAAAAGCCCACCAGGTTCCCACTGGGGCTCCACTCTCTTTTATAATAATATTATATATCTGCAGTTTGTTACTTCAAGAATATATCGTCCCAGGGAAAAGCAAAGATAGATTAAATTACATCTTCTGCATTGACTTGGGTATAGGTACAATACAAATATCCAAATCATGTGTATGGGAACATTACATTGGTAATAAATTTAACTCGACCCGTAAATCATTAAATGTCATAAGTCGTGGGGCAGTATATCTTCAACATATATTTTTGGCTACAGTTTTCTAGACTTCATAGCTTTCTCGAGATTGGTAAATGTGATTCTGCCTCTAGGAGGAAAATCTGTAACGTGTTATTAAAACAGTAGTTTTGAAAACACTTTTTGAAGAGAGTCATGATCAGTATGGTTCATAAGGAACAATTTCAGACCAACTTTTTGTCCTTTATATGGTCCTTACACATCAGTAGATAAAGAGAAAACAAATATATTTTTTTCCCTTAATTTTAGCATGACCCTGGCTAAACTGCCCTATGTTGTCTTTGTAGATTAAGTGGAGAAAAATAAGGGAAAATAATAGTAGCTAGGTTCAAAATTGGATGAGTTTGTGTTAGCTAAGAAGAAGGTTCCTGTGGCTCTTGTCTTGGCCGTTAACATTTGTCTGAGTATTATGCTTATCAAATTTTTGAGGGTGACACAAAGCTAGAGATATAGTAAATATGTAATATAAATGCATAATCAAAATCAAATTATTTTACAGCCAGTTGTAGTAATGGACTAAATAAATTAACAAGAGATAACCTAAGTAGAGGATTTTTCATTTAAATAAAGATTTTATGTTTTCATAAGCATAGAAGATGAGGAAGAGCTGTTAATAGTAGCATATATGAGAAATATCAGTTGTTTTGGTTCACCAAAATATAGCTTGATTGATGTTGATTCAGTCTTATGTTTTGTTAGTGGAAATGCAGTTTTTCAAGAGATAGTTCTAATAGATTGTTTTCAACTGTTATATCTTTTTAGTTTAGTAATCCTTTTAGTTCTGGCTGCCAAACTTAAGAGATATTTAAACAAATTGGAACTCAACAAGAAAGAATGACCAGGAACTTAAAATCATGGTATGTGAAATTTCTGTGGGACACTGAGACCATGTACCTGGAAAAGATAAAACCTAGTAGAAGCATGACAGTTACCTTTAGAAAACCGAATGCTATATGGCTGGGGGAAATATATGTAAGTTTTGTGGTTCCAGAGACGACGAGAAAGGCTTAGGTGTATCATTTGCAAAATATGGATTCAAATTTAACCTAGGGAAGAACTTTTTAACACCTGCAAGTGTCTGGAAATGATTTTAACCCTTTCTTGAGGTGTAGCACGCTCCTCCTCATTGGTGGTATTCGAGCATAGGCTGAGAAACCATTTATTGGGAATATTGAGGAGAAGAATTATCCCCTGTGTGGACAACCTGAAAGTGATACTTCAAAATCTCAGAAACTATGGGTCCTGTTTTTAGGTGAGAGAAAGGAGGTAAGGATTTGATTCTGTAGTGCGTTTACCACAAGGGAGATATTTTGAGTTTTTTTTGTTAGGAAAGGTACCTTACCTTTGCGTAAGTCATTTTTTGCAAGTGGTAGCACTCCAAAAAAAGGTTCTATTACTGTGGGTTTTTCTGCTCAGATTCCAGGAAAATTGAGTTTCTCTTTGACATCTGCCGATGAAGCTGTAATGTTTGTTTTAAAAAGTGTATCAGTGCCAAAAATATTTGGTTCTTCCAATTCCCCTAGTATACACTCCAGAGACAAACTAAGAAGTGAGGTAAATGTGTTTTTTTTTGTTGTTGAGTGGCTCTAATTGAAGATCGTATCTTGACACCATATTTATCAATAGTTTGGTAGATAGCTGATCATGAATTAAGCATCTTAATTTTTGAGAGTTTACCAATATTTTTAGTCTCATTTATCGTTGTGCATGACGTTTCATCTTGGTGTCTTTAATCTTCTTTAATAAACCTCTGTGTTTCCTGCTGCATTGGGTCATTCTGGTACTTCCCAGGGATGTCTCTGATCTAGCTATCCACTTCTGCCACAAAACTGGTGGCTGGTTGTCTTTTTTTTGCTACCCACTTCCTCCCTTTTATCTGCTGTCCTTTCCCTTTTATTCTTTGAATACGTGAAGAATATTTGAAGACTGTGTGAAGACTATTAAACATGAGTTTAATTTATTTCTTCTACCTTTCCCTATATTTGCCAGCAAATAGGAATACTTTCTTAAAAATGTACTTTTTTTTATTTTTTGAGGCAGAGTCTCACTCTGTTGCCCAGGCTAGAGTGCCTGAGTGCCAGGCTAGAGTGGCGTCAGCCTAGCTCACAGCAACCTCAAACTCCTGGGCTCAAGCGATCCTCCTGCCTCAACCTCCCAGGTAGCTGGGACTACAGGCATGCGCCACCATGCCCGGCTAATTTTTTCTATATATTTCAGTTGGCCAGTTAATTTGCTTTGTATTTTTAGTAGAGATGTGGTCTCACTCTTGCTCAGGCTGGTTTCAAACTCCTGACCTTGAGCGATCCTTCCACCTTGGCCTCCCAGAGTGCTAGGATCACAGGCGTGAGCCACCGCATCTGGCCAAAAATGTACTATTATTAAGTTTGGATGCATATTTAATATAGTTGTTTTTACTATTAATTACTGTTTTCCTCATTTTAAACAGCTTGCGCTTTCTAGTGACAAGATTGCTGCATTACAAATGCCACTTTTACATCTTCATCTAGATGTAAAAGAAAATGGTGAAGTAAAACCGTATTCTGTTGAAATGAGTAAAGAAGAGCTGCAGAAGCTAATAAATTCCTTGGAAGCAGCTAATAAGGTATTTGTTTTAGTTTTGAATGTTTAAGTTTTAATTGATACCCTAAAAGCAGTATAAGAAAACTCATAGTTCACTTTTAATGTTTCTTTTTTTTCCCCCCGATACTTTTATGTTAGGACAGAAAATACTTTGGCATGCTCTGATCTCTGGTTTTAGATATTAATTATAACTTGTAATGTTCATTTACTTAGTTTTAAGCATAATGTATCAAGTAGTTATTTTGGAAAGAATAATAGCGCTATTCTAACAGCTGAATTTGTTTTGCTTCAGTGCTCACCAGCGAAAAAAATAAAATTTTTTCCTTGAGACCATGGAATTAGTTGATTCTGAAGACTTTTTATGATTAAAAAATATCACGATCCTGAAAAAAAAGTGGCTTATTTAACTGGACAAACAATAGAAATTTGCTTTTACAATTCTCTAAGTACGGGAGACAAAATACGGCTTATAGTTATTATGGCAAAATCAGGTTGAGACAAAATGGAACCGATGAATGTCCTCAAACTTCACATCTACAACAGAGTGGCTAACTAACAGTAACCACTCCTAGTGTTTAATAAATGAGAAAAATAATATTTAAACAGTAGAAACGTGCTCTGAGGAAGACCGGAAAGTAATTATCTTGATATATGTGTGTTCCTTCACTGCTGCTCAGCGTTTTCCCAAGTGATCTCGTCTCAGTTCTTCTCACCAAACTCTCTCGCCACCAGTCAGCCTCTTCATCCTGCCTTTTTAAAACCCTCATAAACTTCAGTTTCCCGCCATACTCTAAACTTGCTCGAATATTTTAGTGTCTCGATGACTGGTCCACTCATCCAGTGACCAGACTTGGCAGCTCAACCCTGGCTGCTCGGCGGGGTGGGACTACAGGTGTGAAGGGGGGGCGCACAGTGGAGCCGGTGTAGACGCTCCCAGATGTGAACCCGGCGCCCGCAGGAATGGGCCGACATTCACCGTGCATTGCCTTGCTTGCTATGAGCCCTCCACGCCCTTGCTCAGAGATTCCAAAGCATTGTATTTGGTGTATATCCACATCAATCTGGTATAACCTGATATTTTTCCCCTCAATTTCGTTTTAAGGTAGTCCTGCAGTTGAAATAGCTGGAAACGACGGACACCAGCGCTATCAGATTTTTCACCGCTGCAGTCGACATGGCAGAGAATGCCGTGTGTTCAGAAACCCCCATGTCTTGGCTGTTACCCCGGCCTGGGAAAGCAGCAGTGTTGCGACTACAGAGATAAAAATTCATCAGTATCTCTAAAGAACAGGAAATTACCCGGTTGACAGGAAACGCATAAAATGGAAGATGAAAAATCTATAGTAGCTGCTTATATTTTCATAATGATTGTTTTGCCTCATCTGTTAAATATTTGCAAGATCTTTGTAGGTACTTTTATTGAAAAGCAAAAAATAGGTTCTAAAGTAATGTAAACATACAAAGCACAGATAGACTTGAATATTGCTTGAATTATGTGAATAGCAAGGACATATGGATATATAATTTGTGATATTTTAAAAAATAACTTTGTAAAAGAATGTATAAGCTGCATCTATAACTCAGGAGATTACATATCTTTCTCATATTTTAAAGGAATGATTATAAAATTAAAATGTCTTAGAGAACAGCTCTTCATCAGACATGAACAAGAAAAAAATACTCCAAATTTGTATGAACAATCTTGAGTTTATGAGTTCTAGAAATGGAAATCTAGACTGTGGAAAGATGAAAATAACACTTGTTACTTCTGCATTTCTGTGTCTGGGAGACTATGCTCTGATAAAAAGAAAATATGTCATTGTATAGTGTATATATTCAGATATCAAATAAGATTGTTTACAGGTTCATTTTTGTTACAAGCTTTTAATATTGAATTTAACACTTTTGGATATTAACAAATTCATTGGAAAACCATTTTTAACCTCAGTTAACTTTAAAAACAAGCATTCTGAACAAATAAAAATGTCTTATTTTATTTTTATGTATTGCTTTATTTCAGATGACTTTTTACATGACTCACTAATCAATAATACATAACTAATGGGTGCCTACTATTTGTAAGCTTTATGACTCTTCAGAGCACGAGACTATTCTTTGAGGTGTCCAGAGCAGTTATTACTCTTCTCACCATACAGATGAGAACAGGCTTAGACAAAAAGCAACTATAAAAAGGCATTTTGGAGACAATTGCACTGGGCATTAAATGTCAAAGAATTATTGTTTTTATTAGCTAAGGTAATGGAATGGCATTATGATTAGCTTTTTTAAAATGTGCATAATTTACAGAAATAATGTATACATGAAATGACACATAAGATGTGCTTTAAAATATTTTAGGAGAAAACCCTACAACTGATTAGATGAGGCAAGTGTGAATTGATAGTTGTAGACTTTAGATATTCGCAGACTCTGGGTGGTGGATAGGTTCGAAATTTTTCAGAGTTAAGAAAAAACTACTTAAATGATGCAATGGATTTAGACGCGAAATAACTTGGACACGAGTGCTAGCACAGGTACAGTGACTGCACAGACATACACTTCTAACTGCCTGGAGCAGAACCCTCTTGCGTTTTAGTTGTGTGACAAGGACTTTTACTTAGTTCTGTCTGGGCACTTTTATACTCGTTTTGTAGTTACTGTGAATGTTGGGATGTGCGGGTTCGCCCAAGTGTCATTTAGTTGGTCTCATGGAAAGTGCAGTTTTCTCTGAAGCTGTGAAGATTTGTTTGGTATCTTTAGTCTTTTCCCATTGCCCTTGCATGATTACTGTTAAGTACTTGCTGAATTAATAAACACTTTATTTTTCTTTGTTTAGGAAGATGTTGGATGCTAAACACATACCTTACTTAAGCTTCTTACTCACATAGCAAATCCTAAACTTGTTTCATACATATCTGTTCCTTTTCTAAATTTAAGCAAAACAGAATGGCCATTTATTTCTCCCACTGTATAACATAATCTTCTGGAAACAGTAGCTAGAATAATAGAATGCCTCAAAAATCCCTCTAATTCTGTAGGGTGAGGATCAACTTATAAAGTGGTGATTCCCAGTAATTTTGTGAGATGAATGTTAAAGTCATCACTAGGGTCGAAATTAGACTTTGTTTAAAAAGCTACTTACTAATCATCGATTGATAAATAAACTTCACACTTTTGGTCTGTTTATTATTTTATTGTCAACACATTCTGAAGGGAGAGAATGAGTTTGGGGATTGGAGGTCTTCAAATGAGAAAGACTGACAAATAGGCCAACTCTAATATTTACAGTGGAGATTTTAAAAGAAATTTGACACAGTGCACCTCACAAATGGATGCTATACGTCAATTTTAGGCATCAGTTTTGAATACAAGGAGACTGTTCATTTCTTCTTTTTCCCCTAATATATAAACACTCCTAATGTTCAAATGTTTGTAAGACATGTTAAAGAATATTTTTGTAAAAAAACTCAAAGTGGTACAGAAACAAGCTCTTGGAAAAGTGCTGGTATCTTTTTTTTTTTTTTTTTGGATTGTTGGATAATTCTGCAAAGAATTTCTTCCAAATAAAGGGATTTAGCTTTGTATTAAATTTTACAATAAAAGCTCTCAAATGATAGATTCAAAATTCTAAACACTTTTAAGGATTATAAAAAGATATGCCCGAAATCTTGCATGTTTTAAAACATAGTACAAAGTAAGCTCTTTATATGTAGGCATTTTTAATTAAAAAAAAAAGTTTTATTCGTGTTTTCGGAATAAACGAGCTAACATAAATTGTACATATTTACAGCAATAAACTACATTTCAGAAGCTGCACAACGACTTTTTTAAGTATAGCTGATGGGTTTTGACACCAGCCTTCGAATGTGTTTTCTTCCTTTCATTTGCTGCAACATTTAAGATCTTAACAGTACCAAAGCAAAGAAAACAGCAACTTATTTTATAGCAAAGCCACACTTTTAACAAAAATATCGAGTGAACTACAGTCCTGTTAAGTATCTGTGAGTCCTGAAATCGAGAGCACAAGCGTTTCTTGTGTCCATAACCTGATTGCATGTAAATTGATTTTGCATTTTACAAGAATACACGATTACTCGAGGAATGATTAATAATAGAAAAAGGCCATGAAAGGTAGAAGGGTCAGGAATCAGAGGCCACTGAACGGTTTCTTTTTCACTGATTCACTGCTTAGAGGGAAATCGATTTCTTCTTTTGTGTGTATAAATCACAGTCTACAGGCTTCATGGATTTTTGTCCACAGATAGTTTTCGAAATAACAAACGCCTAACACCACATACCTTAAGCACATACAAAGGAATTAATGAAACGGTTAGAATATCCAAATCCCTAACAGAAAGGGTACGATCAAGCACACACTGTATGAAATTTTGCTTTCCAATGTAAAAAGCAACTACAGAAAAATCACAAGTCTCGTTAGACAGAACAGCAATTTCAATCAGAAAATGCAGCATATATCGATACAAAATAGAAAACTTGAATTATAAAAGTAAGGAGTCCACCTTTTCCTTTCTTGGCATTTGTTAAACCTGTCCTGTTAACATTAAAATTTCTACAGGTTTTACAGAAATAACTCATTCTTGCCATTGCTATAGCTTCTTTAGTGGTCTGGTAGGTATACAAAAGTATCACCTGCTTATATGTAAGAAAGCAAATGCTTATGTCAAGAGAGCATTAAAATATTATAATTTATGTTTCTCTGCAATGAAAGGATTTCTGCCTGCTGAAAATAAATAGGGAGAAAGAGATTCTTCTATGTACAAGAACTGTGTAATACCAACCAGGATCGGAATTAGCTAAATCATGTTTGGTAGGAGGGTAGATAGCAAATAGATACGTGGTTTCCAAACACAAAGAATAAAACATTTAACATCTAACATATTTGGTGAGTTTAGCATAACGGATTTTGAGAGGCAACAGAAGGCATGCATTTCTTTCTGTAGATAGCACCTGCTTTGGAAAAAGCCCCAGCTATTTGGTACAGAATGCTATGAATTAAAATAGCGGGATAGATCGGTTTGGGAGGTTTAGCTAACAACTTTTGGATTCGGTCAAGTTTTAGGTGAGGTGGTAGCCAAAGAGGTGTTCCATTGCTGGCAGGAAAGTCATTTTCTATTCTTTAGCCTTAAGAGTCCTGTGTTCTCAAACCTGACCAATCGCTCACTGTTACAAAGTCCTTAGCCTCAGGGGACTGACGTCCCTTTGGATGAAGCCAAGAGGAGGTGAACTAATTATTCAGAGATGATGATCAGCCAGGAGAATTTTTCAAGCAAGCCACCCTCAACCCGGTTGCTTTTCTCTCAAGAACAGTTTTAGCTGTGTTGAAACAATACTAAACTTTCCAATTTTCATTTCCATGAACCTTTCAAATGACAGGCCCAACTTTATTTCACATGAGCTATTAGGCTCTCATCCTGACAGCACAGTATGCTGCCTGGTGGTTAAAAACAAAAAAGTTTATTTAAAAATGTCAAAAAAAAAATCTTTTTTGATCCTTGTAAATATTGATATCATTTAGAATTTCCAAAACCTCAAGCAGTCTTGGCTGTGTAATGACGCCACATGGTAGTTTTTATGGAGAGGGTTACCGGCCCTCTTTAAAATAAGGAGTTGAGCAGCACAGTCGATAAATACAGGTGTAATCAGGAGCATTCCCCTCTTGGGAGAGAATCGGACATTCTGACCAGGAAAGAGCACTTGGATATATCATTCTGTTTTCCACGACACTGCAGTGAATTAGAATAACCAAGGGGCTTCCCTAAAAATGTCTCAGAGGCATTGTTGCAAAATTTCAAGCTTTATCCAGTGAGTATTTGAAGAAAGATGTAGGAAACAGATTCCACAATGAGTTAATTAGCTTAAAAAAGGAAAAAAAAGCAAGGCCAGCACAGTGGCTCGTGGTTGTAATCTTAGCACTTTGGGCAGAGGCATTACTTGAGGTTGCAGTGAACTATGATGAGGCCACTACACTCCAGGCTGGGCGACAGAGCAAGACCCTGTCTCAAAAAAAAAAAAAAAAAAAAAAGAAGCAGCAGCAGAAAATACAACTGCCACTCAGTGTATCCGTGTGTATTTGGGAATATCAAGTAGAAAAATACCTTACCTAGTAAAACTGGGATGGCTCCTTGCCAATCTAAGGTAAGGCTTACAAATGATATCTTTCTTTTATGCAAACAAGTAAATACTACACCTAACAACAGAACAGGAGAGTTGACAATTGAGAGGAGGAGACTGGGGGAAGAAAATGCATTTCCTTGCACATTTATTCTATGCAGCCTTTGAGAAGCAGTGGTGAATGTCAAGAACTGTCCATCCCTCTTGGATAGTCCTAGACTTTATAGCTTGGTGGGCATAAAATTTGGCGGGCAATACCCTCTGGGAGTATTGTCCTGGAATTCACGTCGGAGTGTTCTGCCAACAAAAACGCAGTGTAGTCCTAGCGATAAGGATAAGAACATCTGTTTGCAGAAGAAATTATGTTGGGGACCATGTTCAGAGACTGGAATTTTTTTCATGCTATAAATGTCAATCACAATTGAATAAATCAACTTTCAGTTTTTTTCATGGCCGTGCCTAAAATATTTGGTAGATTTAGCCAGTTAAGTGGGGTTTAGGGGGAGAGAGTGGGAGTGAGTGGAACAAGGAGAGTGAGTAACAGAGGTTCTAAAGACCTGGAATCTTCTCCAAATGCATGGGAAGCTGCTTCTTGCCCAAAAGCTCAAAAATATCTGCCACTCTACCTTCAGAACACAAGACAGTGCCCAGGACTGGGCAGGGCACTGTAAAAACATCTGGGCTCAGATGCTGCCTAGGAGTTGGCTTTTCCACCACGAGGGGTGTTTCATGGCTTTTCCTTGATTGCTTTGCAAAGAATGGTTTCAAGACATCTATGTCCTGCAGAGATCTAAAAATAAAGACCAGAGACCACACTGATTGGTGTTACCTGAGGCTCTCTTAAAGATGCTCTTAAAGGGAAATAGTGTAGTATAGAACGTGACAAAGACAGTAAAAAAAAAAAATTTTTTTTTTTTTTTGCCACTCACCTGCAAATGTAACTGTAGTTCTATATATTTTTTAAAAGGGTATGAAGAAGTACTGAATTCAGTTCTCTTGACATCAGAAAGACACTCTGAAAGACAGGCTACAAGAATTATTTATTTATTTATTTTGTGTTTTTGAGACAGAGTCTCGCTTTGTTGCCCAGGCTAGAGTGAGTGCCGTGGCGTCAGCCTAGCTCACAGCAACCTCCAACTCCTGGGCTCAAGCGATCCTCCTGCCTCAGCCTCCCGAGTAGCTGGGACTACAGGCACGTGCCACCATGCCCGGCTCATTTTTTCTATATATTTTTAGTTGGCCAATTAATTTCCTTCTATTTATGGTAGAGACGGGGGTCTCGCTCTTGCTCAGGCTGGTTTTGAACTCCTGACCTTGAGCGATCCTCCCGCCTCAGCCTCCCAGAGTGCTAGGATGACAGGCGTGAGCCACCGCGCCCGGCCCGTGGGCTACAAGAATTATTACTGAATTTGTGGGGCTATGTTAGCAGAGGTCACGGTCCTCTTGTGTCTTTCTGTTGACCTTTTATGCAAATGAACCTCTTGAAAACTGCCCTTGAAGTTCAGTTCCAGAAGAGAACTTGGAGGTCATCTGGTGGCATGTCCAAAGTCATACGGCTGGGCAGTGGCAGAGATAGCACAAAGGCTAGGTCCCTGATCCTAATTCCAAGGTGTCTTCTGTCCACTATACTCTCCCTCTCTCTACCATGTAGCTCATTTGCTGTTAACTTTTCAAGGTCGGGCTGCACATCATTTGGCGTATGTTTGGAAAACTCTCTACTCTCTAAATCTACAGAAATGCTGTCTGGAGGAAACAGGTGTTCTCTATATTTTTGTGGGGCAACTTAGACAGTCACGTTCTGACCTTCCCCACTGCCAACCCTATTTACCATCTGCTAGAAGGCTCAGGAGGAGTGAGTTTTGTGATGTATAGAGGTAGAAATCTGTAACGGGAATAAGATAAAGAAAGCATAACAGGGGGTCAGCTTCCTAGAAGACAGTTTGTGACCAGTGGTGTGCTATCTGAATGATGAGCCCTCTCGGGAGAAATAACAATACATTGTAAAATGGTTTATACTTAAGACTGAAAGGGCAGGCATGAATAAACAGGTTTGATAAAGAAGAATTGACACAGTGTGTCGATTCACCACATTACAACTCTAATGGAAGGAGATGGCCTTGTCTTCAAACTCTGGGGCAGATAATGTAAATTTCCCCAAATCTGAGCTAAGTATTTTAATTTCCACTTTTTTTTTTTGTCTTTTGGAAATAATAAGCTGGGAGAGAGAAGGTTCATGTAAACACATGTGCTCTTTACATATAGGACAGAAAAGCCGAAACGAAAAATAACCCAAGGCAATTCAGAGGAGGTTATTACGATTATACAGCCTGCCTCCAAAGCCCTTTTAAAGGCAATGGGAGTTGGAATTTGGGAAAACATTAAAATTTGTTGCTTTTGTGAATTCAATTGAAGACACACAACAGAAGGCCAAAGAAGCCAAGGCTTCCAGCTGTTTGTGGGTATAAGGCAGTTTATGAGGTCTGGAAATATCAGAACTAAGGAAGCAAAAAGGAAATCGATCTCACTGGGATAACGGGAAGCGGGGGCCGTACACAGTGTGGGGAGCAACGAAGACAGAAGTCATCGATTTTACGACGAGCCAAACTTGCAAAATGGACACGCACACCCTATTTTTGTCATTTGACCCTATAGAAAATTACACTGGGAAATGTCTCCCCTTCCCTGTTTGTCTTCAAAGAGAAACCCAGGAAGATGCAAGAGCAACAATCAATCCTGACCGCTCCTGTCGTCTTTTGGCTTTCCAATGGGGCTGTTTCCAGCTGCCGGATCTGTGACCCTGTGTGTGCCCAAGGCAAACGAAGAATGTTACCGGGCCTCTCTTTGATCGATTTACTTTCACTCGTGTGTTTTTCTGTTGTCTCACAGGACAGGAAAGACAGGTAGTGGTGTTCAAGAGAATGATTTTCTTTCCCAAATGGTTCAGAAATACACCTACTGTTCCCTACACTGAATTCTGGCTGAAGCCTTAATGTTGAGTGCCGCTTGCTCCAGGCTATTGAAGGCATCTAGGAACCAGCTAGGAATGGTTGATACACCATTTTTTCTTTTTAATTAGAAAAAAAAAAAAAACAACAAAAAAACGAAACCAAATCAAACAAACAAAAAAACCCCCCAAACAACCGTGAGACCCTTTCAATTCTAATAGGAAATTCTTTCTATAAGAGACATAAAATAACAAACCCAAAACTCTTTACCTTATCCATCCAGGAACTTAGTGTCTTCTGGTTTGCAATTCTTTTATTTATTTATTTGAGACAGATTCTCACTCTGTTGCCCGGGCTAGAGTGCCGTGGCGTCAGCCTAGCTCACAGCAACCTCAAACTCCTGGGCTCAAGCGATCCTCCTGCCTCAGCCTCCCGAGTAGCTGGGACTACAGGCATGCGCCACCATGCCCGGCTGATTTTTTCTATATATATTAGTTGGCCAATTAAAATAGAAATTCTTTCTATTAAAAATAGAAATTCTTTCTATTTTTAGTAGAGATGGGGTCTCGCTCTTGCTCAGGCTGGACTCAAACTCCTGAGCTCAAACAGTCCTCCCGCCTCGACCTCCCAGAATGCTAGAATCACAGGCGTGAGCCGCCGCGTCCGGCCTGCAATTCTTTTATTAAAAAAGATTTCTTTCCAAATGCTTGCTTGCAAAATTGCAGCCTCCAACAGTGAAATTTTCTATCAGTTCGGTTGATTTCCACTTATTATCTAAAAAAAATCATGGTTAAAGTGGAAGCACGACGTGTGCTGGGGCTAGTAGTTACTGCCTGGCCTGATTAGTTCAAAGAAGGCATTTTTCTTATGCAATTGGTGGTGAACCGTAGTCGGCACATTCTAGAAGCAAAATGTCTCACAGTGATGGCCCGCTGAACTCTCCTGGAACTTAAAATGTAGGCAACAGGAAAGTCCAAACTTGCTAAGTTGGTACCTCCAAGAAAGACACTGTCTACTCTTAAGACATTACTAAAAAGCCAGTGCATGTCCCTGCTTGCTTGGCTATTCTGAATTTCTGCAGATACCATCACCCTTCCTGGGACTGCCAGTTTGCATGGAAACACGTCTTATGGCGTCACATCCCACCATTCCTAAGACTTTTTGAACAATATCAACACTTGGGAGAAATGATATTGAGAACCAGACTCTCATTTATGCTTAACTAGCATGTATCGCATATACATCCTTATCCTCAGTTGAAAAATGCTTGTTTTAATTCTCAATGTGTACGAATAGTTCTCTTTAGCTTTAAGAAAAAAAAAAAAAAATAACGACATGGTTACCTCTGGATCTTTCGGGAATGAAGCAGCCAGTTGTTATTATCAAGGCCATTGACTATGCCCTCTTTTGCTCCTTCCCGTCATCTGGACATTGGACTGTTTTACCCTGATCCAACCCGTGAATTCACCTGCTGTGCGTACCAGAAGTTCTGGCAAACGGTGCTCAGGGGAAGGAGCTAGGAGAAGCTAAAGCTATTGGTGCGAATGAAGCTTTGGATTACCTGTGGACTTTGAGCATCTCTTCCATTCCTGACCCCCTCGAGAAGCGCAGATAATTTGGTGCATGAGTAGCCACGAGTGACTACTGATACAGACAAGTCAACTTTTCATGACATGGGCCGAGAGCAGCTCTCCACGGTTCCCATTTCTGCTGGTGCCTCTGGTCTGGAGCCCCGAGGGCTTGCAGCCCACAACCAGGGGGCTGTCCCTGTCACCGTGGTGGGGGGCAAGAGGCCGTGACCACAGACACCTGGCTATGGCTTGCAGCAGAGTTATGCAACTAGCTGCACACGGAAAACGGCAGAGAAAGAGCAAGAGCTAAAAAAGACTCCGGTTTGGGCCCACAGCACGAGTCAATGCACTTCATGAATGAAAGCAGACGCCTTAGAATGCAGCTCACGTTATTTACAACGCTCGGATTTTTCAAACATCCCACCCAAAAGCTGAGGACCACCACGCAACAGGGAACAGTTCAATGAACTATGTACAGAATTTACAAGGAAGTTTACATAATATTCTACACTCCGTTGACAAATTTTCCTTTACGTTTACCGCTTGCGTTTAGGAAACAGGTAACGTTTGTTTTTCTGTCCTCCTCATCCCACGTTTAAGTGCTGATTGAACCAACGTAAGCGAATGCTCGAACATTCCTTTTCCCTCCCTCCTGGGCTATATATATCATTATATTTCGTTTAAGAAAAAAAAAAAAAACAAGACAAAACTGGTGGCATGTCACCCTTTGGTAAGATACTGTTCAAAATTGTCCACATAAGAAATCTTGGAGATCATTTCCTTCTAGAAGCATTATAAATATACCTTTTTGTTTGTTTGTTTGTTTAACTTGGCAAATCGTAATTGAGCTCTTTCTTAAATGACTGTTTATGAAATAGTCACTGATTTCAGAAAGATGGAATTTAGTCAACATTTCTATGTATTTTGCATTATGGTTTGTTTTTTTTTTTAAGGAAAGCCTATCCTTGGACCCTTCAAGCAAAGTTTATTCTCTGCGCCACATTTTTTTCTCTTTGCATTTTCAAGATCCTTCACTGATTATAGTGCACGAGGAAGATGGCATGCGTGAAAACACGTATCGCTCAGTCAGCAGGATTGCCAACCTGGTCTGCTTGTTTTTATTTGGCAAGGTAGAAGACGGAAGCCACAATCCTGGATAAGTCAAGCCAAAAATATGCCTTTACTTGTTCCTTTGCCTCCCAGCGCTGGTGAGTGTGATGCACGTGTCACCCCTGATATCGAAAACCAAGGGCCGGGACTGGAAGGAATGAGCGTGTCGCCATCCCCGTTAAAGCGGACGATGGAATTTCTGCCCGGGTCTACACAGGTTAGGTCTATGACACGGTTTACGCTGCGGTGTATGAACCGTGAACACGGGGGTGGGGGGGAGGGGGGTTCCCTGGACAGGATGGTGGCATTAGAGAGGCAGTCCACGCAACTTTCGGCCTCTGCTGCCACGTAAGTAGAGTAGGGGATTTATGGCTATTTTCGAGGTGGAAAGAAAACGATCCAATAGTGGTCGGACAGGAACCCCTCTCTAGTGTGATTGTCTGAATCTTTCACGAATGGGGACCGGTTTCGAGAGCACTTAAGATTGTCTAACAACTTTTATGGTTTATAAGCATAATTTTGGGTAAGACGAGGGAGACAAGCTAGAGAAGGAAGGATTGCTTTTTCCCCCATGTACTCTTCAGTCTGGAAGGGGAGGAGGATCTGGCCAGGAGCTTGGGGTGGGGGGGCAAGGAGAGAAGGATTTGGCCAGAAGGTGTTTAGAAGGAAGCTGGGACAGAAGCCATTAGCCAGAAATATGGCGGCTTCTCCATTCTTCTGGCTGCCATTGTCTCTAACATCACAGCTAATTAACAGAATCTGCATGATGGTGTCAGTGACCACTCTACTTCCCAGGAAGGAATATGGTAACACCATGACATGCCTGATGGGTAGATTCCAGATTCATAATTTTACATTTTACAAAGGTTAAGATAGGAGTTCAAAATCTCTCTTCTTTCCCCCCCTCGGAAGATGCTCGACGTCTAGAACTATAGCATCAAAATCTTTACATTTTTAAAGGCAAGATAAAAAATAATAATACAAATATAAATTTGCTCTTTTTTTTTCCCCAAGAAGAATGATCTAAGATAAATGAAGAGACACTGTTTTCTTAAGGAGCATAGATTACAAATGTTTCTGATTTGTCATTTTGTCTTTAAAAGCTTTTTTGAAGAAGCTTTGGCATCAGAACGATTCCTTTCTGCTGGGCATCTGCCCTCAATTTCCCTTCCTGGGTTTAAAATAAATGGCGGCATAGTGGTTCCTGGGAGGTTACTGGGAATGTTAACCTTATTGTAATCACTCATATAGTCACATTCCACTCCCTTTGGGCATTCCATGATAATGGCACAGCATGTCACCCTGCCAAGGGGCTGAACAGCGTCCAAATGGATGACTTCATGCCCAACGGCTGGGGATTTCCTTGACCAAGGAAGTGTGCGATAATACAACCAAAAACCTAAATGAAAATTTGATCCCTATGACCCTACTGATTTCTCCTGAAACCATTGAGATCATTTTTCCAGTGAAAGTAGGGTTCTTATAGTGTCTGACTAGTGTCTTATCTAGCCATAACTTCATTTCTTTTGAAGTCCCCTCTTTCCTCTTCCTTTCTAACAGAATATCTCATCACTCCCTCTCCTCTTGGGTGCCTCAGTAAGAATTCAGCCTTATCTTTCCAGTGAAGACTGTAATTTCCAGCAGCTGATGCTGCTGTGATCCTCGACCCTCATCCCAGCCTTAGGGAGAAAGGCAGATCCTGAAAAAGGAGCCAACATTCCTATTATTACATCTCAACTCTTGCGATGTAATGATTACATCACAACTCTTACGTTGTATCTGTGGATCAGTTTCCAAACTGCTTCTGTCCCTGGTTGGTCAACTTACGGTCTTATTCAACTTTGCAAATAAACACATGGAATTTCTAGATAAACTCAGGCCGAGGAAAAAAACGACAAGCTTTCCACGACATACCATGGGGAGACTCTCAACTGTAGCTGGTTGGACATGTTTAGAATCACATGGTTGGGCTGCTCAGGGATGTCCCTTCTGTGCGAACTCTGACCAAGAGCAATCCATGAGCAGCCGTGACAGCAGTTATTGAGTATATAGACCCTATAAAGTATAGGGTCTATTTTTAGGGGCTGGCATGCATATTTGAAGGACCAGGACTTTTGTCATTGTTGTTGTTTTTATCTGTGGTTTTTTTTTTTTTTTGAGATAGAGTCTCCCTCTGTTGCCTGGGCTAGAGTGCCGTGACATCAGCCTAGCTCACAGCAACCTCCAACTCCTGGCCTCAAGCGATCCTCCTGCCTCAGCCTCCCGAGTAGCTGGAACTACAGGCATGCACCACCATGCCCAGCTCATTTTTTTTCCTATATATTTTTAGTTGGCCAATTAATTTCTTTCTATGTTTAGTGGAGATGGGGGTCTCACTCTTGCTCAGGCTGGTCTTGAACTCCTGACGTTGAGAGATCCTCCTGCCTCAGCCTCCCAGAGTGCTTAGCATCACAGACATGAGCCACCGCCCCCGGCCTATCTGTGGTTTTGCGATTTTCAAGGTTGTCTTTAAAATCTGGAGGGGAATGATAGCAACATGGGTGTGTGTGTCTTTCCTGAAGCTTTCATTCTGGTCTGGAACCCAGAGCTCAAAAAGAAGAGCCGTAAAGGGCTTAGCTGAGGCCGGTGTGACCAACCTGTCACCATTGGATACTGCTCTCTGGAAGGCAAAGAAATATATACTATTTGATTTAAGATTTGGCAGTTCAGATAACTGCCCGGGCACCTTTTTCACAGCACATAAATCTTGCCTCCCTCTTGCAAAGGGCAATATTTTTCCCAAGCAAAAATTGCTCACGGTTCCCTTCCTGGAAGCTCTCACCACCTCCACCCCACCCCACCTCTGTCTCACGTTCTCTGGGGCAGGAACTGCGCACGTGAGACGGCAGCATGGCTTCGTGGCACGGTGGCATTGAGGGCTCCCAGGCTAATGATGAAAGGAATTCAGGGCTGCTCCTTTGAAACGGCCAGTTAGAAAAAACGATCATTGCCCTCCCAAACTCCTTATTCTCAAGGGACAGAGAAAAATGTTCTCAATGGCTACCAGGTTGACCCGGTTCTGGATTCTAATGTCAATGGAGAATTTGCTGGAAAGTCTGAGAAACAAGCATTTTTTTTTTTTTTTTTTCAGAATATCCAGCGTAACGTCCAAGTGAGGATGGCAGGTGGATTTGCATCACCTCGCTCTGTTCTTGTCCATCCTTCCTTCCTCTTCCTCGGAGCTGAAGGGCCCTTCTGCAGGGGCTAGGGGCCGGGGAGGAGGGGGGGGGGACTTAAGGATGGAGGAGGAGTCTTCCTTCCTTTTCTAGGCTCCTTTTTGTTTTCCTTCCTGGAAAATCTGTAACTTGTCAATGGCTTTGTTTATTTATTTATTTTTTTTTCTTCTGAGATCCTGGAAATTGTGGCGTTGTTTATTTATTTATTTATTTTTGGCAGCATGAGATCGTTACAGTTTCCCAGGAAGCAGTGCAAGAAGGACAGCGAGATCCTCTTTGCATTTTTTTTTGTTTGTTTGTTTGCTTAAAAAAATAAATCGGTACAATATCCAGGGCAAACTAGGAAAGACAGCTAAAGACCTACTTAGCTAACTGCTCTGTGTGTGTGTGTGTGTGTGTGTGTGTTTGTAAACATGGCAATTCACAGAGCTCTTAGAAAGAGCTGATAACCTGGACCACAGTAGACTGGAGAAAAAAAAATAGCTTTTTTTTTTTTTCTTTTTTGGAAGTAAACATGGTGCAGTAATAAAATGGATACAGTGATATGCAAGACCTAAAACCAACCTGATGGCTGAACATCTTACCTCCAAAGACACTCAGCAGTGTCGCTGGTTGGGGACCCTGTAGGACTTAAAAAAACAAAAAAACCAGAGAGAAGAGAGGAAGGTGGTCTACACAAACCCATCAGCACAGACCTCAGTGGACATAGTACAGCCAGTACACGACGTTGAAGAGAGAGAAGGTGATGGGGAAGAACATCCGGGACCACTTGTCTATGGAGTTCACGTCCGTCAGGTCCGGGATCTTGACCTTGAGCTGGGACGCGCGCCGGCGGATGCGCCCCTTGCCCGGCGCCCCGGGCCGCTCCCGCGCGCGCGCCAGGGCCTCGCGGCTGCCCGGCGGCCGGCGGTACTGGATGCTGGCGCTGTCGTACGCGTACATGGTGGCCTTGGCGTCGCCGCCCGCCAGCGCCTCCGAGCCGCCTGGGGTCTCGTTCCTCATCTCCAGCGTGCTGAGCAGGATGTTGCCGTGGGCGTCCACCTGGCGGCAGGGAGGGGACACGGGCTCAGGCACTTGCTGCAGGCTTTGGTGCACCTGCCTGCTGCTTGCTTTGACGCACCTGCTGCTCGCTTTGATGCACCTGCTGCTGCTCGCTTTGATGCACCTGCTGCTCGCTTTGATGCACCTGCCTGCTGCTTGCTTTCATGCACCTGCTGCTTGCTTTCATGCACCTACCTGCTGCTCGCTTTGATGCACCTGCTGCTTGCTTTGATGCACCTGCTGCTTGCTTTCATGCACCTGCTGCTTGCTTTCATGCACCTACCTGCTGCTCACTTTGATGCACCTGCTGCTCGCTTTGATGCACCTGCTGCTTGCTTCATGCACCTGCTGCTCGCTTGCTTTGATGCACCTGCTGCTTGCTTCATGCACCTGCTGCTCACTTGCTTTGATGCACCTGCTGCTTGCTTTGATGCACCTGCTGCTTGCTTCATGCACCTGCTGCTTGCTTTCATGCACCTACCTACTGCTTGCTTTCAGGCACCTGCTGCTCACCATAGCGCTCCCTGCAGGTGGGGCTTGTGAGCTCTTGTGACCCTAGCCAGGCATCCTCAAACTAAGGCCCGTGGGCCACTTGCAGGTGTTGTTGCCCGTTATTTTTATTTTTTTTTAACTTCAAAATAAGATATGTGCAGTGTGCATAGGAATTCGTTCATAGTCTTCTTTTTTTTTTTTTTTTTTTAAATATAGCCCGGCCCTCCAGCGGTCTGAGGGACAGAGAACTGGCCCACCCTGTTTAAAAAGTTTGAGGACACTCAGGGAGGCTGAGGCGGGAGGATCGCTCGAGGTCAGGAGTCTGAGACCAGCCTGAGCAAGAGCAAGACCCGTCTCTACTAAAAATAGAAAGAAATTAATTGGCCAACTAATATATATAGAAAAAATTAGC